>LOJH01020888.1:4458-19223 GCA_001685095.1 Ellobius talpinus | reverse complement strand
AGATCTGCCTGCCTCTGCCTCCCGAGTGCTGGAATTAAAGGCATGTGCCACCACTGCCCTGCTTATTAGAAGGTTTTAATTAATTGCTTGCTTTAATTAATTTGACTCTGATGATTTGGGTCAGTGGTTAAAACTAGAAACTGATGTCACAGTAATTGTTAAATACTGATATGTACAAGTAAAGACTGTTGATTCCAAAGATGTGAGGAGAAAGACTGCTGACTCAATTTATCAGAGCCAAATGAACTGTAAGCAATAAAAAAATAAGTCATTTCATATGTAAAGATGAACTAATGTTTCAATAACTAGATATTGTCAAGCAATCAGTGTTTGTCTCCAGGATAGCCGGCTTTTCGGCCTCATCATAAAGGGAACAGAATCAGCTTTTGTTACCATTTGTTGCTTTTTCTTTCATCCTACCTTTTACTTTTAATGAATCGTTTGGTAATTATGCCCTCAACCATATTTCTTTTGGATAGTGGTTGGACATCAGAATTAAATACATAAATAAACTCAGAGGGAGGACATGTGTATCATCACCTGTGTTGGGGACCAGCTTCAACATGTATACCACTTACCAGGGTAGGGGCATGAAGATTAGAAAAAAATGTGAGGAAGGAGGAACAGAGATAATAAAGAATGACTAAGTGTTGTAGGAGCCTGCTTGTTTGTTCCTGGCTGTCCAGACTCGAAATGACCACACAGAAACTGTACTAATTAAATGCTTGCTTGGTCCATTAGTTCTAGCTTTTTATCTGCTAATTCTTAAGCCTCAATTTAACCCATTTCTATTAATCTGTGTTTCACCATGTGGCTGTGGCTTACCAGCACATTTGTTCCCAACTACATAGTGTCTCCTCACTCTGCCTTCTTTCCCCCAGCATTCAGTTTAGTTTTCCCTACCTACCTCTATTCTGCCCTGCACAGGCCCATGCAGATTCTTTACTAACCAATGGCATTCACAGCATACAGAGGGTAATCCCACATCAACTAAAATGTAGAAAAGTAACGGAAGGGCAACTCAGAGAATACTGAATGCTGAATTCACCTGCGTTTATTTTCCATACACTTTTATACCCCAGCACAAAAAGGGGAAGAAGACAAAAGGTTACTTTAACATGATACAAAGGACACCTACAACAGTTACTTGCTTCAGTACTTTGAGCCTTTAAGCCATTAATCCATGAGAAAAGAATTCTGTTGTTTAGACAGTGAACCCACCCTAGACTAAGTATCCTGAAGGCAGCCTCTCTATAGGTCAAACCTCCTATTTCAAGAGAAGGGGAAGAAGTATGTTTGAATTTCATGACCTCTGGCCAGGATGGAGTGGATCTACCTGGATGGGCCATTTTAATGGAAAAAAAACACCAAGTAACCATATCCTAGGTCAGGATGTATAGCCACACTTGTTGTCAACAACTTTGAACAAGTTTAAACTCTCTGACCTTCAGGCAAAGTAGAAATAGGTTCACATTTTTGGGCCTCCACACACCTGGAAAGGCATTTGTGACTTTTAGCATCAGAAAATTATTCTCCATTGATTAATTACCAGAATGCAACTTATCACCCCTGCCTCCACTTTTGCTTCCATGTCATTACCCAGAAAAGGAAGACAAGGGTGTAGCCATGGGAATTTTGATGGTAGCAAATTGGGTGGCTTGGCAAACAAGCATCCATAGGAGTAAGGAGACTATTTGGTTGTGCCTAAAGAACTTGGAAATCTGAGCAAAAGAGACTTGAAGGCAGATTAAGACAACTGGAGGGAGGTCTCAAGTGCAGACATTAGGAAGCAGGTAAAACCCAGCACCTGGGAGAGAGCAAGCTGAGGCAACTGCATGTGAACTCTTTCCATCTGGAGAAGCTCATGACTACTGAGCCCTTCTTATATCTCCAGTTTTGACCTGGAGTGATAGATCATATATCTCTGGAAAGAACTTGAGAATTCTAGACATTTTGATGGAGGTTCTGTATAACTACCTGTGTGAGGAAGCTGTGGGCTGTCTGGACTATATTGTCACAGGGCCTCTAGCTGTTTCTCCCACTCATTTCACACAGAGAGGGAAAGCTTTGCCAGAATCCCCATATAAGGAGCCATGAATCTGATACATGAGAAAAACATCTGGATACAGAATTGCAGGGATCTCAGCATCCTTCCTCACCATTGGCATCCTGCCCTTATTTATTTAAAGATGGCCTTGGTCAGGCATCACACTGTAAGGCAAGACTTGGTATCCAGGATTCAGGCCACATACTGGAGGTAAAGAGAAACTCATTGGCCTATCCTTATTTTAATAAAAATTAAACTGTAAAAAAATTTAAATACTTAAAAAAACATAGGTAATTAGTTTGAAGGGTTCCCATGCACCTGCTATCCAGTCTTTCAATTCCTGTCCCATCTTGTTTCTTCCATACAAATTCACAAAACCTTGATGCTCTCACACCTGGGTTAGAGTGAAACACATTCAGCGTATTATGTTTTAGTATCCTTTAATGTATGTCAGCAGAGGATGGACACACCTAACCCATACATCCCTTTACAGTGTTACTGTGGTGTCATGACCACTCCCATAACTTCATATATGTTAGTGTGTGTCAGCAGAGGATGGACACACCTACTCCATACATCCCTTTACAGCGTTACTGTGGTGTCATGACCACTCCCATAGCTTCATATATGTTAGTGTGTGTCAGCAGAGGATGGACACACCTACTCCATACATCCCTACACAGCGTTACTGTGGTGTCATGACCACTTCCATAATATCATATATGTTAGTGTGTGTCAGCAGAGGATGTACATACCTACCCTACACATCCCTTTACAATGTTACTGTGGTGTCATGACTACTTCCCATAACTTCATATATGTTCACCACAACCATATTCACTCTAATGCTGCACTTGTCTGTGGCAGTGACTGAACGAAAACCTCTGACTTATTCACTTTATTGATTCAAGAACAAATATTGTTTTTCTGGGGTAATTGCTGCTCATCACTCTGTCAAAATCTATCTCCAAATCCTCTGTAAAAACTACCTGAATTCTTAGAGTTTATAATTGTAGCCCCATTCTGCTGCTGTTTGCACTCAACGCCTTTAGGCACTGCTGAAGTATCAGGCACTGTGAAGAACCTTCACATGGATGAACTCATCTTTTATTCACAGAAGAAGCAAAGTCACATCAGCTTTAATGGATTTGCTCTGGGGTACACCCAAGCAAATTGCAGAGCTGGGATTTGAATTTAGTTATTAGATCCCAGGTTCCTTTGTTTTCAACAGCTTCCTGTATCTTCAAGTAGCATTTATTAACCCCGTGCCTATTATAAAATGTATGTTTTTGTGGTAGTCTAAATAATCATGGCCCCATAGGATCATTTGTTTGAATGTTTAATCATAAGGGAGTGGCAGTATTTGAGAAGGATTAGAAGGTGTGGGCTTGTTGGAGTAGGTGTGGCTTTGTTGGAGGAAGTGCATCACTGAGGGTGGGCTTTGAGGTTTCATAAGCCCATTACAGCCCCAGCCCCTGTTCCTACCCCCTGCCTCTCCCTGTGGATCAGGATGTAGCCTTCAGCTACTAATCCGAGTGCCATGTGTGCTGTCATGCTCCCATTGTCATAATAACCTCTGAAATGGTGAGCAAGCCTCCAACTAAATGCTTTCTCTCCTAAAAGTGTGTCAGTCATGGTGTCTACAGCAATAGAACAGCGATGAAAACAACCTTTAAAAGGGTCTTAAAGAAGAAAGGAACAAAAGAAAGGAGGAAGATGGAGAGCAGGGAAAGAGGGGAAGAAGAAAAGTAAGAAAGGAAGGAATAAGAAAAGTGAAGGAAGGGAGGAATGAGCAGGAAAGAAAGAAAATTCTACTGAGACTTGTAAACTAGAAAAGAAAAAGAAGGAACGAACTATTCCAAGGCACCACACAGCATCAGATTGTCTCTTTACTCCTCTGAATTTTGTAGAAGTCATAAAGCAGATGCAATGTCCACATTAAGTACAAGGAAAGAGACTCCTGGAGGGATGGAGGCAAACAACGCAGTCCCCAAATCCTCCATCTCCCGACTTTATGTCTCCTTGGGACCCCACAGAAAGAGCTAAGTAGCTCTTATCTGGGATCAGCTTCTTCTATTGTGGGTAGCAGCTCCACATAAGGGGTTGGGTAAATGTTATGTGAACCAGAGATGAAGGTTATTGAATCTCAATGATTAAAAATTAATTCATAGTCGATGGTGTGATGAGTCTGCGACATTGCTAGCGGTGCCCACATGTCAGGTCGTGTGGCTTTGCTTCAGTTTCGGTTCTGAGCAGTGTGTGCATTTTGCACTGTGCATGACATCAAACCATGAGACAGTAACGAACACTGATGGTACCTCAGCTCAATTTCAAGACTAGTGAAATCAAATTCAAGACTATTTCAAGACTATTGGTGGAAAGGGCTAATATTCAGCAGGCACTCAGCAACAGCTCTGCTTTGGAATCCATAAGCTTCCTGAAGCCTTCTCCATCTATTGCTGACAAAATGTGGACATAAAAACCTACCTCTTACAAAGTGCTTCTATCACAAGATGTTTCCAGGGAGAATGACTTACATTTAAACCACATCTGCTCACAGTAACTCATGTCCTGCTTCACCTTGTAAATATTGCAACTCTCTCCAACTCTTCATAGCTCCTGCTACCTTTTCAGTCCCAGGAGTTCATTTTCATCAGCCATGGTTAGAATACAAACTCCAAGGTAGAAGAGCCATGTCTATGTTCAATGTTTTACTTATAAAGTATCCTAAAACATAGTAGTCAATTATTCAATAATTATTCTGTGGACAATTTGAGGAATGAATAAAATATAACTTTTAAATGCAGCTGAGAGGATACTGATACTATTTTCACAATGAGAAAATTGATAGCATAAATCTGACATATTGGTAATTATTCATTTGTAGTAGAATGACCACAAGCCACTGACATTTGTGCAATATTTTATTTTTATAATTGATGTGAAAATTAATATTAGAATAAAAAGCAAGATGGAAAAGGAATATAAAAGCCCCAGGGCCGATTGTGCATAATTAATGTTGGGTCTTTTTTTTTCAGTCCTAAAACTGAGGAAGAAATCTCAGAGCCCACAGAACCCAATATTCCTTTCCTCTCCATCACTCCAGAGATCCAGCTTTATGTAGAATCACAGCTGTTAGCAGGGAGAGCAGACCACAGGAGCTTCCTTTCAATCCAATGACTTTCCTTCAGCTCATCCTACCTTACATTTTCTCAAACATTCCATTTTAACATTTCCTGGTTTATGGTGTCTGAAATCTGAAAATTTAACACCATATTTCCAGGTGTAAAATTTAACTTCCCCTTACCTTCCACACAATCATTCACAGGAGTTCCAACTGTGCAACGGAGCTAGGGCATGCATATTTCTTCTAAGCATTATTTTAAGGCCCTGCTTGATGCCACACACAACAAACCAATTTTCCA
This sequence comes from Ellobius talpinus, assembly GCA_001685095.1. NCBI lineage: Eukaryota > Metazoa > Chordata > Mammalia > Rodentia > Cricetidae > Ellobius > Ellobius talpinus. The sequence goes on along the minus strand of LOJH01020888.1, from coordinate 13,751 downwards.
TGGCTACAATGCTCCTGGTGTCCAATTTCTCACATATGTGATTCCATTTCAAATATACCACTTGAACCCTTTTCCTGGTCATGTCATGTTACAGTGCTGCAAGTGTTTCATAAAGCAAAAGGCCTGCAGTGGAACATTTGAGGAGCCATGCACAAGTCTGGGATGCAGAATTAATTTCTGGACTATTTCATCATTGCAACAGTTAAAGCAGATACTACATCTTAAGAATTTTTCTTTGGAGTGGACTTATCAGCTTAGCGTTAATGAGCAGCAAACTGAAAATAACTGGACAACCTGATAATTCAGACGCTATGCAAAAACCAATCTGTTTGAAAACTAATCACTCCCAGTAACATGCTATAATTTTTACTTTTCAATCACTATAGCAATAAATCTGTGAGCTTCATGCCTGTGCCCTAAAAATTTGCAATAAAATATAGATGTTCATGTCAGATGTAAGAAAGGAATTTGTCAGTTAATCTAAGAATTTTAATTAATGGTTAAAGTGAACATCGTATTTACTTTCCTTGTTTAGGAGGATATTTAGCCTTTCATTTCCTAGTAGACCAAGTCGTGGGGCGCAGGCAAAGGACACAAAGACGAAAGCATCAGTTTGTGTTGCCTTCATCATCTTTCCTGAGTCTCTTGGAACATTAGAGAGGAAAGCGAAAAGAAAATCGGAAAGATAAAGATGACAAGATGTCTTTATTTTCAATGGAGACTGAACACTAGCCGCCCCGAGAGATCCCTTCTCTCTGAATCCCCCTGACTAACTTCGCAGCAAGTGTGTGTCTGTACATAACATTCTTTGCCGCAGGCAATTCACCCCCTTGTATAGCCAGCTCTCTTACTGGCAGCTAGCTCTCAATGGTAAAGGTATTTTTTTCTTCCTTTAAACTTTCCAAAGTCAGTCACAGTGCTGTCTTTTGGGACTTCATAGAACAGGTCTAGCCACATTGTAAATCTCACAATCGGTGGGACATTCAAGGACAGCAAGTGTAACGCTCTTCATGTCTGCATAGCTGACTAGAGTTGCATTATCAGGGGCAGGAGGAAGAGAGGTCAAGGGAGTTATGGAATGTTCATTGGTGTTGCTGGGTCTTGCAAGGATGCTCCCATGGGAGGGACAGTGGCAGAGGGATAAGGTGTTCTTCCTGACACAGGATGCTGATGCATTGTCTCTGTCCTCAGTCCAGTTCTCTGCTATTCTACCCACGAGCACATCTAAACTCTTAAGAAGTCAGAAACAGATCATCAAGAGGGAGACTATTGAAGAGAAGCAAGAGGAATGTAAGGGGGAGTCTCGTTTACTGGAAAATTAAATGATCACCACTATCATGCGCAGTCCACTGGCACATGAGCATTTCAAATCTGGATTAAGGTGAGTGGTCAGGGAAGCCTTTGGTCTGACTGTTTCTGACACATGAATATTCCTACAAAGCAACTTCGTTTCCTTTCCCATACACTGAATTTTCCTGTCCACACCACCAAGGAACATTTGCATCAAATCCAAGAGAAATAACTTTTTTCCCCCAGAAAAGGCGAGGATGGACACACAACAGTTCTGCTCTTGTGGGGCTAAGAGTCTTTGCGTAGAATGTGCAAAGCGACAGATTGTAGTATAGGGCGAAGTGCTATGATGGAATTGCCGGAACAGTTCTGGGGCAATAAAGGGACCAGAGCAGAGACATGCTGACTTCACAAGTTATACCAAGGACCTAACATTTGATCTGAGTACTGAGAGATGAACTGTAGTTTATCGGGAACGCAGCAAATATTGGAGGAACTCCTTCATGTTAATGGATCTGGTGTTCATGGTCATAGAAACACTCACCAAGGCAGGAGAGGGTCAGAGGGGATCTGAAAGGTTGGTCGCCTGCATTGGAAAGGATTGTATTTGCCAATCAGAAGACACAGCCCATGCTTGGTTAGATTTTTTTGTTTCATTTATTTAATTTGGGGAGTGAGATTATCAACTTTATTTTCTACATTTGAAACAAGTTTTAAAATGAGCATTTTCCTGTGAATAGGAGGTGGGGAGGAGAATATAAATAGAACGGAAAAAGCAAAGGACCATGTTACAGTCTGGGAAGAGAAGATGCAGGTTTGAATTGAAATACAGTGGCTGTAGAGGTGGGAAGCCCCACCCATTTTCAGGGTCACTTCTGAGCTTTAATTTAGGATGGGTGTCTAGCTGGAGATGAATGAGGAGAAGAACGGCAGTCGGACGGGCTTAAGATGCTGACGTTCCCATTTGAGGCTCCTGTGTGCATTCGAGCACAGTGTGATATTCGGTCTGTAGATAGAGAGGGACAAGCCTAGTCAGATATATAGCTGCTTGGTTTGTATATAGTCCCAGAGCACCATGGTACTGTTTGTCTTACCATCTGCAGCAGGCCACTCCCAGTGTCGCTCCCACTGATGCTCCCAGTCCTGCTTCCAATGATGTTTCAAGTCCTCCTTCCACTGAAGCCCCATACTGCTCCCATTGATGGCCCCAGTCCTGCTTCCTTTGCTTACCCCATTCTCAGTGCTGCTCCCAGTGCCAGTCTCTGAGATGTTCTCAGCCCACTCAGGATTTCCTCATCAGTTATTACTCCTTTCTATAGGTCACATTCTTTTTAACAATTCAAAACAGTCTACGTTTATAACCTCTCTAAAACTGCCCACAGCTTCCATCTTTCTCTCCCCTACAAAGGGAATATTTAAGCCTCAATCCTCTGGTCCATTGTGAGTTCCATTTATGTACAAATGGTATATGATTCCCATGCTGTCTTGCGCATAGTAACACATTTCTCATGGCTTCTCAACTGTTAATCTGTCACATATTAGTTCTATAAGACTGTGAATCTTCCAGCAGGAAAATTTGGATTACTCTGTCGTCATTTTGCATTTTTCAAATTGTGCAGTTTGATGTACTATTCATCATGGTTTTGTATTTGTACCCTTTTGCAACTATGAACTACATCATAGCTGTAGACGCTAGGAGGACAGTGGCCATTTTGCTCTGCTTTCTCATGACTTGATTTGGGGTTATTTGAGGGAAATTTTGTTATCATAATAGATTGGCTTCAAGCTCCCTGGGGCCGAAGAAACGGAGACAGATCCAGGAGTATATGGCATACTATCTGTTGACTTGTTGACAGAGGTGAGGTGAGGTGAGGTGAAAGGGACACCAAGATGGTGTCTTCTTGTCATTTGAGTCAGATGAAGGAGGATCACACAACAGTCAAGACGAAACTGACTTTGTTTTATCTTAAGCCAGTACTGGTGATGTCAGGTAGTCTTGGTGCTAAAACTCCACATGGTACTCTGTGTTTTTATTCATTTGTAGTGTGTTGGGTAAATATGAAGGACAGAGGCCAGGATTACTCAGAGGCAATTGTGGAGTCAGCACTCAAGATGCCTACAGCTAGGCCAGGTTCCAAGTTGGATTTCTAGAGGGGCAGTACATAAACATTGTTCAAGAAACAGTTGAGTTAGTGCTTTAGAAATTATTCTGTGATTGTTTGTCCCATAGTATTTTGTGTGTGTGTGTGTGTGTGTGTGTGTGTGTGTGTGTGTGTGTGACAAACTCCCTGTGTAACTGAGGATGACCTTAAACTCCCGGTTGTCCTGCTTCTGTCTCCCAGTGCTGGGATTCCAGGCTGGCATGACCTTGTTTGTTTGATGTCATGCTAGGGACTGAACCCAGAGCTTCATGTATCCTGAGTCAGCACTTAACCAACTGAGCTATGTTTTCAGCCCGAAGCAGTATTCCTTTTAGGACAAAGTCTACCTTTTTCATTTGTTTGGAGACAGGGCTTTGTTATATCGCCCAGGCTGTCTCAAGCTCATGGAACTCCATCTTCCTCAGCATCCTGAACACTAGGACAACAGACAAGCATCACCATGACTGGCTAAAAACATACTTTTGAAAATTAAAAGCCTGAAGCTGCTACCTCTTCCCTTAAATGTACAACATCTTTAGGTATTATAAAATATTAGAAACTCTCCTAGCTGCATGCTATTCCTTACAATTTGGTTTAGTAGTAAAAAGAAAATCATTAATAAATGGTGTGTCTGTAATGTCTCAAGTGAAAAAGAACTGAGTTGACAGTTGGAAAGATTAACCAGTCATTAATAATTAACAATCAGTCTTTACTTATTCTAGGAAAGTGGGATATTGAAGGATTTTTACTCTTGGGGAAAGCAAAGTGTAATACTTAGCATTTGCACCAAACTTATAAAGGCACCGGTACACACAAGCTAGGGTCCCATTGTCTCCCACACTTACATGTGGACACATTGTCAATGTGATGGAGTTAAGAAGAAGGACTTTTAGGGATGAGGAAAGTCCTCATGACTGAGACCGGTAATTATAAAAAGACTAGAGAGAAATCCCTAGGCTCTTTGGTCTTTTCACCTGCTGCTATTTGAGAGCACTGCATTTAAGATAACATCTGAGAAGAAGAGAGGAACCCACATGGGACCGCGAGCCTACCAAAACCTTATCTCCAGCCTCCAGGATGAAGAGAAAATAATTTCTACTCTGATAGTTATTCAATCAAAAGTGTTTTGTTATAGCATTAAAAATAATGTAAGATAACACGCACATGTAATTGATTATATCCATACATTTATTATCTATCTGCCACACCTGTCCTGTCTGTCTATCTATCTATCATCTATCTGTCATCCATCTATCTCTATCATCTGTCTATTTTCTATCATCTACCTATCATCTATCTATCTATATATCTATCTATCATCTATCTATTTTTCTATCTGTCTATCATCTATCTCCTTATTATCTGTCTATCATCTGTCATCATTTGATGTATAGAATCTTACACTTGCGAGATACTACTTCGGTTAGTGCCAGCCACAAGAATGCCTACAGCAACTTTAGTCCTCACTCTTCTGAGGTAGTCTCCTCCAGGCAAATCATGCATAAAACGTTGCTCAGACGAAGACCTCCCAGGGCCCCCACACAAGAATCAAACCACCACCTAGAAGCAAAAGAATTGATAAAGGCAAAACTTCCATAAAATCCCAAAGGGGAGTTTTCTCCATCTTTATAAGTTTGTACGGCTGAAGAGAATTAATTATAGTATTAACAGAATTAAATATAGTCACAGATCCCAAACTAATTGTACAGCTCAAATATACACATTTTATCATAGAAGTTGGTTCCAATCCCATTTGCCTGTCAGAGTCATTGACGAAGATGTAAAACTTCCTTCAGTGCTTCTCTTGTCTTCATCACGGTTGCTTACTTTGGGAAAGTCTAATCTCTGTGACCCAGTAGTACCATCTGTGGAGTGGGAACAATAACTGTGTCTTGGAGATACCATGAGGATGCCATGGTTTTGATCTTAAACGTACCTCAAGTCCTGTATTCTAATAGCTTGATTTTCAGTCTGTGACACTATAGGGAGGTGATGTGATCTGCAAATGACGGGGACTAGTGGAAGGAGGTTAGCTCCCCGGGGACCTGCTCTTCATGTCACTTTCTTGTCTCTCTTATGACTTCTGAATCGTTATGAGATGAGCAGATCCTCAGTAACACGATGGAGTTAGTAGTGTGTGCATGAGCTAATGGCAATGGCTGGGACATAGAAAGCTGGGGTGAGCAGTGTTGGCTGTTACTTCTTGCATATACAGTATTGCTTTCAGGGGTCTGGTCCGACTCGTTGTGTGGTTTTGTCTGTAGAAGGAGCTTGGTTTCCCCATTCTGGCATGGCATGAGTTAAACAGAGGAAGACATACAGGGTGCTGCAGTTGTCCAGCAGGGTTTGCTCAGCTGTTGATTCCTGAATGGCCTTGGTGGAGCAAACTAGATGGGGCAGGCTGAGGGCCTGATTTGGAGCAGGGATCAAATCTCTCTTCATCCTAGTTATTCTAGAATAGGTTTAGCCTCTTGTTTCTTCCCAATCTTGGCGTCCTCTGAAACATGCCGTTATTTATTTTAAATAGAAAGAGAGATGAGTATGAAAACATATGCACTATGTCAGCTGTCGTCTCTAAGCACGGACCCAGAACTTTAAAAGTCTGATAACAAAACATGGTAGTAATCCTGGACCCAGATGACAAACTCTGTAGAGAGCAGCACGAGGCTTGTATAGTGGAGATCTCTGTGGCCAGAAAACCAAGCGCAGAGCTTCTCCTTCCCGAGGGTTTTGCACAAGGTCAGGCTTCTGGGAGCTCCTCACGGAGGGAAGTGGCTGTTAAGCTAAACAAATGACGCTCTGCGTCTTCAACTGAGCGGTGTGGGAAGGATCTGAACAAAATTGTGAAACTGTAGAAAAGTCCGCACGAAATTATGACTCAGACATTCGCCTGGTATCATTTAAAGCATAGCGATCAATTTGTTGTCTCTCAGAAGTACATCTATCCTTGTAATAGAAGACCCAACGACAGGCGTGTTTGTTGTATCAAGGAGAGCACTCACCTGTCAGCAGAGGGCGCTAGAGGGACATTGTGGAATGTAGTCTTTCTGCTTCCTGTAGCTACCAGGTATTAGTTCCTGGGCATTTGCATTAATTACCGCGAGGGGCTCTGTCCAGTCACACACCAAGACTGCACTTTCTGAGCTCACCAACTGACTTACTTACAGTAGAGTGTCTCCTAGAGCCCGACTCTCTCGGTGCACCTACCATGCACCTCCTACCTCCTTGAGAAGGTGCCTTCACTTGCCCAGCAATGCTGAACCTCCTCTGGCCTGGACAGGACAGGCAACAGACCATTCACCAGGCCCACCCCAGGCACCTTTCCTGCAGTAGACCTGAGTTCCGCCTCTGGAAATCTCTTCCTTCCTACTTCCTCCAGTCCCCTTCTCTGTTCTTTGAGCTGGAGGGTATTGCCTTAAAAAGGGGTCCTTGATCCGGTGTCAGTTTTTGTAAATAAAGACTTATTGGAATGTAGACACACTTCCTCGTCTGCTCTCTGATGCTTTGTTACTGTCATGGTAGAATGGAGTCCTTGGAACAGAGCCTTAAGGGTCGCTGAAACCTCTACTCTTGTCATTTGATCTTTCACAGAATAAAGTTCGCTGGCCTCTGCTTTAGTTCTCAATTCTTTTCTCTCGCTTACAAAGTCGCTCCGTTGCTACAAGTAGCACAGTAATTATTTATTGTGCTATTTATTGGCTCAAATTGCAAAGTCATTTCTGTCTCCTGATTGGACCTTGCTATGGTTACTGTCTTGTTACACTACAACCCAGAGAACCAGTACCATTTCAGTTCACAAAAGACGCAGCGAATTCCATTCCCAGGCAGCAGAATCTCCAAAACCAAGAAAATTTCGTAGGTCTGGCTGCTTCCTACTATGTGGGAAAGAGGGAAAAACAGGGAGATTAATCATAAATTAATTCTACGCTAGATCATCTCACCATGTCCACACTGCTTCATTTGTTGCCCTGGAGCGTAATCCAGATGCCTTGTATATAATAGAGAGTTAGTAACTGATTTTGAACAAATGATCAATAAGTACACGGTTCTGAGAGAAAATGAAAACAGATCATGCAGTATTTTCCTTCCAACAGGAAGAAATGAAGCAATAAAATGGCGATTAAGCATGGGACATTTTCCCACTCAAATATTTACTCAGATCATATGAAAATTATAAGAGAAACACAAAGAAAAGAGATGTGTCTGGGAATACATTATCTTAAGCTGTATATGCAAATGGAGTGGAAAACGCAAACAAAAAATAATTTTCTCCTGAAACTTTCTGATAATTGAGTTAGGCACTGAATTTTCAGTTTGCATTAGCTGGTCAGAGCCCAGAGCCCTTTGCACGGGAGACCCAGCCATACAGAGCACATGCTGGGTTCACTTCAACAAGCTGCTGTAGATGGAGGTCAGTTCTTATTTTACTTAGCATTGTTCCCTCATTCTGAGATCACACTCTGCTAATTACTTGCAGGAGCAGCTCTCGTTAAGAAGAATAACTTATTTGCATGGAAGAAGAAGTCTACAGATTGCTCTTTTGGTTTTACCCCCTGCTTTTCTTTTTCTCCGATTTGGGAGGACCGGAAAGCAGGAGCATGCAATCAAAGCACTTCAAATCCCTGATTTCTTGTTTCCTAAACATTCAAAATCCTTTTTGTGGGTAGAAATTAGCCTTTCCCATGAATTGAAGCAAGCATTTGCATTTTACTTTATCCTCTTTTCAGGGCAAGCAGTTCAAGGCCTTCACACATCTGTCTCTCACACCCAGCAAGCACTTTGAGGTGGTGAGACTGCCTAGCTGGGGCTGATCCTTATGGCAGGGTGGAAAATTTTGGATACCACAGTGATATTTTCTCTATTTACAAAAGCAGAAAAGAATTTGACACGTTTTGAGCCCTGCAATTGGTTCAGTGCCTTGGAAGCCACCCATAAGCCCCTCTAAACAAACAACCCGACTGGGGGGCTGGGGCGCAAAATGCTTGTTAGCACATTTCCCAGCCACGAAGGATACAGTTTTCCTATGTACACCAAATGAATTCAAGGAATGCATTTCTTTCTGGGCCTTCTTACTAAGTCTGAAATGAAGGTCACTCAACAGTAAGAAAACAAAACAAGTTTCTATTGTCACCAGCAGCAACTTAGTGAGTAACTGTTAGTCCTTACCGGCAATCTCATGGAAAAATACAGAATGTCAACTAACTAGCATGTTTTGTTGAGCTCAACCCACAGGTTAGGGGGTCTCATCTCAAGCTTGACCGTCCATTGGGAATTAATCTTAAAACAAAGTAGTGATGTCATGCTCACCCACCAGACTCGATGCCTTGTTTAGCATGTGGTTAAGCTTTGGGGATTCCAAAGCCCTTCTCAAAGTTGTAATGAATGTGGAGAACCACTGCATCAAGCTGCTCTTTGACTCAGCTCAAAGGATGAATGCATCCCTGTCTTAAAGGGGCCTCCAATCATGGAGATGGTCACTCACTGTGTTAGAAGCTGCTCACCAGCAGGAGGAAGAACTTGGTGTTCTCTTAACCTGGGAATCTATGATGACCCCACAGAACTGTGGTCCAAACCGTTAAGAAGAGGATGTTACTCATTGGTGCTGGTATCCCTAGGTGAGTGGGCAGGCAACCTTCTTTGAGTGTCTTAGTTACAGTCTATTGCTATGAAGTAATGCCAGGACAAAGGCAAATTATAGAAGAAAGTGTTTGATAGGGGACTTGTTGGCAGTTTCAGTGGGTTTGTCTGTGACCTTCATGACTGGGACTGTGGGCAAGCAAGTAGCTGAGCATTTACATCTCATCTACAAGAGGGAGACAGGGAGAGAGAGAGAGAGAGAGAGAGAGAGAGAGAGAGAGAGAG
>LOJH01020887.1:25523-36461 GCA_001685095.1 Ellobius talpinus | reverse complement strand
ACACCTTTAAGATATATATGTTGGTTTAGCTTAGTAGTCCCTAGAGTCAAATGTCTCTCTGCAGTCAAAAAATTCAAATAAAATACTATAGTATACACAAACCAGACTCTGTGTATATTCCATATTTACAAGGCTTATTTTTCTTACTCTATTACTTTTTCTACAAGTTTATTCTGTTACTTTAAAGACTTTGTTTTTTAAAAAAATAAAAAACACTTATTTTTATAACTATACTCTTTTTCTTCTCTCTGCCAAACCTATGTAAATTTTTTCAACACACTGTGTCTCATGTAGAGGTCTTTTATGTCTGAATTTGTCTTTATTGTGTATCTGTAATTATTTTCTGACCAGCAGTGCACATTTTTTAATACTAAGTGGGCATGGTGAGAGCTAACATGGCCCTGCCTGCTTGTCCTTCCTAGTCCAGCATGTTGAAGCTCCCTTCACTGCCTCTGAGAGCCATTTACATTGCCCCATTTTTAGGCACAAAGCGAGTCTATGGTGCCATTAAGCAAATTGTAACAGTCTATTCATAGACCCCATTTAAATGCTCTGTAGCCTGACCTCTCAAAAGAGTCAGAACCATTTCTGCTGGCAAACCAGAAAGCTGTTTGAAACCACGCATTTTGTTTTGTTTTGGTTTGGTTTTTTGCTACCGCTGAATCAGGAAGAGCTCTCTTAAGGAAGCTGTGGCACACCACCAGCCCAAAAAAATGTGGCTAAACTTTGTTTTTGTGTGTGTGTCTATAATTCCTTTCCAAGCTTTCTCAAGTTTTATGTGGATATTTATGTGGATGTAGTCAGCCACAAAATATAATTCCTTAATATAAGAACTTTTGTCATTATATACATAGTATACTTCAAATAACATCACCAAAATTGTTGAAAATGTACAGAAATATCATGTACGATATTGCCTTTACTACTTTTAACTAAGCATAAAGCAATTCCTCTTCCGTTCAGAACTATACAGAGACATGAATCTTGATAGCTTTCTATGCATCTCAAATTTGTGAATTCATATTTATTTTTCTTTTAAGAAATCTATAAAATAACTTGGATTATGGTGTAATTCAGTAACAGAACCTGCATCAAATCAAAAGATGAATGTATGCAGGGTATCTAAACCACATGGACTAGTCACAAAGCCCTAAACTGACCAGCTTTCACAGACTAACATCTTGGCCCTGAATTTAAGGATAAATATATCTCAAGGGTTCTTAAATTGGGGTCATGAAATAACAGAAGACAAAACACATTGTTCACTTCGACATTTTTCTAAAAGCTGAAGTCATAACATTTAATATTTCAGGAAAGGCATTCACCAGGGAATCAAGATAAAAAGGGTGTATCACTCATTATTCCAACAATCTTAAGAAAAAGCATCAAGAATATAGAACTTTATTTTTAATCTCAGTCTCTAGAGTTCCAAGGTTCATTTGCCCATTTAGTGTTTCACCAAATTTTTTTTTAACTTCTATGGGGTAAGAAGAAAATGATATGAATTTAAAAAATAGGTAGATTTCAAGGCAAATGCATAGAAGGCTGGGGAGAGAAGAATGTTCTCAAGAAAACCAGAGCTAAACTGTGAGATTAAATGAGTGCTATTGTTAGGCAGTAAGGACAGATTTAGTGTAAAATTGAGCAGCCTTGCCTAGAAGGTTCAGTTGTTTCACAGGATTTGTTGTCAAGCTTGTAGGGTTTTTAGTGGAACTTAATGAGAAGTTGTGAAAGAGGTCAAGGACAACTAGAAAATTAGGTTGGAAAGAATATCAAAGGCTAGTATCAAGGAAATACTTGATTACTTTGTTTTTGAAGCATTTCAAATATAATCTTCATAACTTGTCTAGCCTAAAGGATACATGGCAACTATCCAAATTAGAAACCATATGAAAGTATAATTTTACATGGTCTACAGAAGTCATGGAATCATTATCTTGAATTTATTACAGGAATTGGAGAGAGACAACAAAATACTATCTGACATCTTAATTCCTAGGCATCCTTGTGGAATCAGTCAAACCTGTTTTCTCTGTGTTTCAGAGGAGAAGTCTGAATGACTGTATTGCACAACAGACTAAAGAGTTATCTGTATGGCATAGCTATTTCTCAGAGTATTTCCATAAAGGCTGACCAGTGACTCTGTAGACTTAAGTATTTTCTGTTGTCCACAACAAAATACAGACCATCTGAAGACATTTCAGATTGTCTTACGATTTTGTAGTCATCTGTTTCTGGAATTCATTACTGACCATAGTCCTTATCCAAACGTCTCACCAGCAAGGAAGCAAAAGAGAACTGGGGTGGGAGATACGTGTACGTGTTTTGAGGCAACATTGTTATTTCAATGCATTGCAGTAATCCTGGAAAAATATATAGGAAAATCAATATAAACAACCAATTCTAATGACAAAAAACAACGAGGGCCAGAATAATATTGGAAATTTTCTAAATCCTAGTCAAATATTTAAAATACTTTTTGTTAATTTCTAATCTTCTACCGAGGAAGAAAGAAAGGGAACTGTGACTTCCTTACTACTCAGTAAAGATAGTTCTACTTACTTAACCATGCCGAGAGTTTCTGTTTATAATAGACTGTGAAAGTTTTCATGTTTTCATATAGCACCGGTACTCCCTAGTTGAAAACACATCCATCCTAATATATGTAAGTAGTAAAGTTGAATTTTTTTCTTCAGAGAACAAATATATCTATTGCGTGTAATCCAGAACTTTTCATAAAATCACTACAGCATTTACTGAATTATAAATCAATCAAAAAGAATGATCTCTCAGCAGCAAAATAAGATATTCCATTAAATGGTATAAAAGGGACCTCTTTTATTTTATTTTCCTGACAGGGGTATTTCATTTTGGGAAAGAACATTTGGCAAAAGGCAAACATCATATGAAATTCTCAGAAAGGTCATGATTGTAGCTTGAATGACAAAATGAGAGTAGATTTCATTAATGGAAATTTTTGCAGATGTAGGAATAAGAAATATAGGTTTGAACAGATTATATCAGTCCTTCTGGAATTTAGCTATCAGTTTAATTAAAATCTTACAGAATTTGTTATAGGCAGTTATTTATGCTTAGAAATCTGCCCTGTAGAAATACCAACATGAATTCAGATCAGCTAGTTTTTAACAGATAGAAGTTTTCAAAGTCATATAGTAAATATATTTCTTACCTAGTTATCCTTCACTTAGTTTAACTAAACCATTACAGATAACAATTGGTCTATAGATATCTGCCATTTTCAAAGTAAACCTTAATTTTACAAAGTGATCATTCTTCTAAGGTATATTAAACACAATGTTATAAAAGGCAATATTATATAAATATTCCACTTTTAATCACTTTTGAAATATTAGACAAGAAAAAAATCAATGTAGTGGTGCACACCTTTTATCCTGGCACTCTGGAAGCAGAGGCTGGTGGATCTCTGTGAGTTCAAGGCCAGTCTGATCTATAGAGCTAGTTCCAGGACAGCCAGGGCTACATACAGAAACTCTGTTTTGAAAAAACAAAGTTTATATAAGAGACTTCTCTTGAAGAGATTAAAGCTTTGGCACTTAAATAACTCAGCTAGCTCAAAATTAAGCTCAATTATTACATTTGCATAAGATCTTATTTCCATTTCTTTCTGTAAAACCAGAGTCAAATATTTTAACTATTTTAGCAGAGTTTTAATTCTGCAGCATAAGCATCATTGGTTCCAAATCCAGGGTTGAAAATCTGACTTTAACTAAAATTTAACACTCACCTAAGCACTGGTTATAAAATTGATTTTTAAATTATGTGAATCTATTTCCAGTAAATACTTTATCTCTCCAGGGTTTCAAGTAGAAACATCAAGTTTTAGTAAAATTACTTGTAGTAATTGAACAAGAGACACAAAGCAGAAGTTGGGGAAGACAAAGTTGTTATGATGAACTGGGTTGCAAATTGTGTCTACAATGTGATATGTTTCCTTTACGAGAGATGAATGGTGAATTATTTAAATCTGTACAATTTCAGTAATTTCCTTCTAATCTTCATTATGAGGTTTGAATTTACAAACTGTTTAATGTTCACAAGAGTTTATTTTTCAATCTAACCAGTGTCCATCACGAACATGTGAGATACTCAAGCAAATAGATGTATAAAATGCAGCATGATGTTCAAGCCTGTAACCCCAGCACATGGGAGGCCAAGACATTGTATTGTTGCCTGAGCAACAGAATGAATTCTTTTCTCAGAAAAAAAAGAGAGAAAGAGAGAGGGGAAACAATCACGAGACACTGATTGTATATCTATTCTAATGTCCAGTGTCATTTCAAGCAATTGCAGTGTCTACCTAAGATTAGAATCGTTACTGGACTTTCCAACATATGAGGCAACTTTCTGCAACGAAATTGCTTAGCTTTTCCTTGTATTCTATGAGACACTGAGAAAGGACACTGATATTATTTATAATTTAATATATAAAGTCTTTGTATTTCATAGGTTTCTATTCACTGCTGCATGAAAATAATATCAGGATTCTAAGGTGACTTTAATATGCCCTCCGAACATAGCAAGGTGACAGTTCAGAGAAATGAGTTTGGAATGAGTGCCAAGATTTATTCTTGAAGACAGAGAACTAATTCCCAAGGTACAAAGCATTTCAGACAAAATCTAAAATCAGGGTATCCATTGGACACCAAAGGCAACATAGTGTTATGTTGAAATATTGAGATTTAATATCTAATGTTCCCATAGGTAATGCTAAACTGAGTGACAGTTTATCCTGCCTTGCTTTGAAGGGATCGGCCATGTACCTCCCTTTGAAAGGATTATGGACTCTTGAGATAGGACAGGCTTTTTAAAATTCCTTCTTTAGATAACAAAAAATTAGATCCAATTTGACAAGGTCAGCCAAGAATCCAACTCCTTCAGGAGTATAGGGCTAAATACTATCAAACCCATTTGACAGGAAAGTATTAACAATGACCTTTTATTTTTTCTAGACATTAAACTCCCAAATTTTGCTCATTTCACAGGAATCAGAACTCATAGAACTACGGGAAACCATTGAAATGCTGAAAGCCCAGAACTCTGCTGCCCAGGCGGCCATTCAGGGTGCGCTGAATGGCCCAGACCACCCTCCCAAAGGTATACTTCAAGTTGTGCCCTATGTCATCCCATACTGTAAACACTGGCACGGGATTAGTTACAGTAGAGTTTTACTTACTCAATGGTGCCACCTTTTATAGTAAGTAATATAATTGCTTCAGAATTCCAAACTTTGTGAACGTTAGCTTTTATTATGCAGTGAGTTTTAGATTGTGAAATTGTACCCAGTCATGCACACATTTTTCTCTGCTTGAACTAGTACATTGAAGCTGGTAGGGGTTGAAAGTTGGTTAATTTTCTGACTTCAAGCAAATCAAGCCTAAGAATGGATATGCTATTCAAGATTCAATGTACACTGGGAGCAAGGTATTACGGGTAGGGTCAATGAGAAGGTACATTTCTGGTGGCCAGGAGTTTTAAAGTGACCAGGAGCCAGATAAAAGTGTATCAGTACCATGCCTATGTGATTCTTTGCCACCATCCCCATGCCTTGGAATGCCATTGAAAAAAATGCTCATTTTTTAAGTCCTAATTCTTCTTTACCTATGTTCTATTTATTTATATCCTGTCATCAGCATGTTAAAGCACATTGTTCTTCCTTCTATTTAAAATCCTTTTCTAAATCCTGAATGCCTTATCACCTCTTTTCTCAGTTCCAGACAAGTTCTGATAAATAGTTTTGCACTCTTTCTGTGTCTCCAATTACTAATCACTCTTCAACCCACTGGGATGACACCCCCTATTCCCACCCTTGCACCAAAAGTATTTTGTCCAGGACCAATAGTGACATTTGTAATACTTAATTCATTAAATATTTCAATTTCTTGTATTAGGTAGGAAAACAGATTCTACTAGTGATGCCCAAACCCTCACACTTGAAATGTTTATGTTTGCAAATATTCATGCTGTCATACATTGTTCTTCATGCAGCACTTTTTAATCACCATGATATTTCATACATATATGTCATTATATTTTGTTCTTGCTTCCCTCACAGACTGTCTTCTTTTCTCACCCTTCTTTCCTTCTTTCTGGCCCCCTATCTTCCTGAAAATTATTCCGTCTTTACCTAGTGCCTGTTGGTGAACATATAGGCTAGCTCTTTATCTTGGTTATCAGGATAGTGCCATGTAAACATGGCTATGCAAGTATCTCTATGGTATGATTACCGCGAATCCTTCAAGTATATACCTTCAGTGGTATAGTTGGCTCTATTGATAGATCTGTTACTAGTTACTGTGGTAACTTCCACGCTTATTTCCTGAGGAGCTGTAGCAGTTACTTTGTACCTGTTATTGTGGACCAGCTACCATCCTCCCCACTCCCTTGCCAGCATTTGCCATTGATGTTCTTGATAATAGTTAACCCATTGACTTTCTTGATAATAGTTACTCTGGCTAGAATGGAATCTCAACATGTTTTAATTTACATCTCCTGATACCTAATGATGCCGAACACTTTATCAAATATGTATTGGCTATTTTAACTTCTTCCTTTGAGAGCTATCTATTCAATTCATTAGTCCACTTATCGATTGGGTGAGACTTCTATTTTGGTATATAATATTTTAAGATTTTATATTATTTTTTATATAAGAGTGGTTTGCCTCAGTGTATGTCTGAGCAATGCATGTGTGCCTAGTGTCCATAGAAGCCAGAAGAGGTCATTGGATCCCATAGGACAGGACTGAGAAATGTAGGTGCTGTCATGTGGGTGTTGGAAATCAAACATGGGTCCTTTGAAACAGCAATCAGTGATCTTAACAACTCAGCTATCTCTCAAGGCTGACATTTAATTTTTGAAGTCCTGTAAAGTTTCTGCATGTTAGTTTCCTGTTGTGTGTGTAGTTGGGATAAATGTCCTACTATTCTGTAGACAATCTCTTTACTTTGCCTGATGGCTTTCTTTGTTGTACAGAAACTGTTAAGTAGCACACAATCCCTTGGGATCATTTCCTGAGCTACTATGATATTTCCAGTCCTTTTTAATTCCTTGTAAATTTTTCTGTGTTAAATATCCATTCACTCTTCTGTATCCATTTTGAATTGTTGGTATCCTACATTCTTCTTCATTATGATTCTGGACCATATGATGTTATATATTCCATCTAAAAGTCTATGAATTTGTCTACCGCTCAAGCTACAATCATTGCTCTTACTTGGAATTGGTCTAATATGCCTTGAAGCCAAGCTCACCTCTTAATGCCAAAGGATAGATGTACTAGGATGCCTTTGGGTTTAACTTTGGCACCTGAAGATCAACATTCTCTACTTGCCATCTTTCTACTCACACTTCCTCTCTTCACCATCCTTTGTCTCTGATATAGTATTACCATCTTTTCTTTTTGACAGACAGAAATGGTGCATGTCAGTCATAAGCACTGTTCTCCTAGTTCAATATATCAATGGGTTTATTGATGCCATGCCTTCAATAGCTCTTGTGTTCACTTTTCTCTGGCTCCATCACCATCTTCCATCTCTCCCCTGAACTCTGCCTATGGATTCCTACATAGGCTCGATGTTTCTTAACTTCTTTCTACATTTGGACTGGGGCTATAACTCAGCCATGGAGTGCCTGTCTGTCATACACAGGGCCCTAATTCTAATCCCTAATACCACACAGATGAAAAATCTTCTACAGGCTACACTAATGGTTCTCAACTTTTCCTGATGCTACAACCTTCTAATATAATTCCTCATGTTGTGGTGACCCCAACCATACAATTATTTTTGTTGCTACTTCATAATTATAATTTTGCTCCTGTTATAATTGGTAATGTAAATACCTGTATTTTCTAATAATTTTGGGGGGAGCATCACAACCCATAGGTTGAGAACCACTGGTCTACAACATCCCTCACATCAAAGCCAGACAAGTTGTGTAAAAACATGTACTAACCAGGACCCCATTGTCTACTGTGAGAAATGCAAACTATTAAATGTGACACTACATCTCTTCACCAGCTTGACTCACTCAACAAATATTCAGTGGTTAGTAGTTATGTTCCACACTCTGTTCTTGAATTTTGCCTCTTGCTTTTGCATTTTTGTGTGCACTCCATATTGAAATTGTTCTCCAGCCTAAATTTCTTATTATACCCTGCTCACTTCTAATATTCTCCTCTATTTGATAAAAATCAAAACATTTTAGAAAACTGCAGAATTTAGCCAAAGCAGGCCTCCTAGCCCCCTAAACTGGTTCAAATCCCCTGTTATATATTTCTGGGAAAGTATTAATATTTACATTTCTCTTCTATACCTATTAAATCTATCTTCTTAAATTTATGCTAGAAAATCTTTTAATTTGTATTTTGACTATGGCAATACCTTAAATGTGTAGGAGTGTCTTAGTTAGGATTTCCATTACTTTGAAGAGTTTCCATAACCATGGCAACTCTTATTAAAAGAAGCATTTAATTGGGACTGACTTACAGTTCAGAGGTTTAGTCCATTGTTGTCATCGTGGGAAGCATGGTGGCAGACAGGTAGACATGCTGCTGGAGAAGGAACTAAAATTTCTACACCAGGATCCAAAGGCAGCAGGAAGAGACCTGAACCTCTGAGCCTGGCTTGGGCTTGTGAGACTCAAAGCCTACCATCCCTCCCCCCCAGTGACAAACTTTCTCCATCAAGGTCACACCTACTCCATTGAAACCACACTTTTTAATAGTGCCAGTCCCTGTGGACCAAGCATTCAAACTCATGAGTCTACAGAGGTCATTCCTATTCAAACCACCACATGGAGGCTTATCCAAGGTTTATAGAAAGGAATAACAAAATCAAAAATTATATGGTTGAATTTAAGCTTTACAAAAAATGCATAAAGGGGTATACTTTCTGTGAAAAACAGACTTATTTTCTTGAGCTACTTCTGTTAAAAATTCAGCAACTTTCCATGTGGGGAAGTTGATTTATATGCTGCATGGAAAATTACTGCATATTTAAGGCTTATCTCAGCGCTATAATAAAGCAGCTTATGTTCTAAATCTTCGTATCATAAATAGGTCCAGAAGGGCTTTAAAAAGCCTTAATCCTTCTCTTAATATAACACTAGTCACTGAAGTGAAGCTTTCTGGAATGACTCCTTTTATCTTAGGCAACATGTAGCCTATACTGTATCTTCTAGAATTCAAATATAGGAATTTTGTTGCTTGGAAGTGTGGGCTGGATAATTGGTTAGGTCTAAATTCATCCAAAAGCATTAAAAATGTTTAAATGTTACACCTTGAGAACAATCATAAGACAGAACAGTTGAATCTATTGCATGATTTGTATTTCTGAAGTATTGAAGCAACATTCAGTTCTGTTAGTACAAACATGTTGCTTGTATTTTATTGACAGCCAGTGTTGCATGGCGAAAATAGTTGCCTGTCCAAGCCATGCAGCTCTCACTGGTTATTCAGCTGATGAGGTTGAAATACTCTGAAGCTTTGAAACTGCAATTTTCTCTACATTTTGACATCTGGCCCTAGGATAACTATTTGCAGCGAGGTGACACTTTTCTACACAGGCCAATCTGGCAAAAGTCCCATCTGTTAACCCACTGTTGTTCCCCTCTAAATTTTTATGCTATATTTATTACCAGTCTGGTAAGAAAACCTATCACCAAAATATGGATTCATTTATAGATAGAGCTAAATTTTTGTACATGGTATTCTATTTTGTCTTAAATATAGAAATAGAAATAAATAACTAATCTACTAGATTACATGACTTTTAAAATAAAGGAATACAAATGCATCCTTGAATATGATTATATTTGAAAAGTATAGTAAAAATGTTAAAAGGCTAAAAATAAGAAGTATGGAAATTTTCCTTTTCTTTGCACAGATGTAATATCATTCTATAGGAGTTTTTCCTTAGTTACAACTATAGATCAGTTATTTATAATATATGCAATATATGTTATACATAATAATTATATAAAATATAATATTTTATATTATATGTGTTATATATTATATATACAGAAGTGTGTGTGAGTGTTTGTGTATGAAATTGAATAACAGTAAATACTTTTTAGAATAATTTGTTGTCCACTGACATCTGCTGGTCTTACTTTTTATTAATTTGATAAATGGATCAAACTTTATTTCACACGATTATTTCTATGGAAATGTTTTTATTGACAAAACTAGTTTTATTGGATTTTAATTTATTTTATTTATTTTACTTCTTTTCTTTCTTGGTTTTGTTTTCAATACATCCCAACTGCAGTTTCCCCTCCCTCCACTACTCCTAGTCACCCCCCTCCCCAGATCCACTCCTACCCTGCTTCCCTTCAGAAAAGAACAGGCTTCCCATAGAAACATTTTAAATGTTATATAGCAATTATATAGCAATTTTTGACATCCTACAAGTCCCATCAAAATTTGTATTTGTTAGGCTAATCTATACTGATGCAAATTAAATATACTACAAGTTATATCCTCAAAGAAAATTTTTCTTTACAATTTTCTTAGTGTCCTACTGAAAATATCAGGTTGTTGCAAATAGATAAAATTTCAATATAAGTTTATTTCTAATATATCTACCTGCTATAAGCTAATTCCTTGGGATGAGTAGATACATTTATAAAATACTGAATACCAAAAGCTGTTCTCTTCCAAATATCTTCTCTAAGTTGAAGTACAAATTAATGTAGCACCAATGATCACACCATCAGTTTTCATGTGTGTAACTGTGTGCAGATTATATTTAGTAGTTAAAGACATTTTATTGCTTTAACAATAAAAGTAAGTGCATCAGGACATGTCCAGCATTGCTATTGCTTTTTTTTCCTGAGACTGGACTTCTCTGTAGCTTTGGAGCCTGTCCTGGAACTAGCTCTTGTAGACCAGGC
>LOJH01020887.1:5843-17069 GCA_001685095.1 Ellobius talpinus | reverse complement strand
AAAAAGGTCATAATTAATATAAGAAAAACTCTATACAATAAGCTTGATAACCATATGTAGGCAATAAATATATTGACAATGTCTAGTCCATTAACAACTGACAAATTTAGAGAAAATACTCCATATCTATCCTATCTTGTTGAGTCCAAAAGTTGTACCTAATTCCCTTTCTATTCTAACTTGTATTACCAAAACTATCTTTTTATGTCTCTCAACCCTATACACTTTAATTTTCTTTAGAGAATTTCTCTTCTGAATCTGGTAAAAATGAAAACTGTTACTATAACTATAAAGTCTTCAACTCCATCAGAGATGCAAGATGAAATTAATATTAACTGAGTAAGTAGGAATTGTAAGCAAGCAACTTCCAAAAAATGTGAGAAATGACAGAAACAGCTGGCTGGCTGGACAGTCACCCAAGGTTCTTCTGCAATGTTGGGGCATCCATCTTTGGCTTGTAGGTCTAGCATATCTGACAGACTTTTCTGTGAAGCAGGATATTCTGAAGCGCTGTCCTACCTTGTGTTGATAAAGTTCAGCAGTCCTTTCTTTTGTATCCCACTTGTCCAGTTAGTAAACTCCATATAAAGTTTCTTTAGTGCCCATCATCTTCTCTGAAGGAGCTTGGTGCTGCCAGGAACAGACAAGACTCATTGTCATTTAAAAAAAGGGGGGGGAGAATCTAGTTATTAAAACATCTTAAATACCATATCCTATAGATCTCTGAAGTGTTTGAAGATGACTTGTCTAATATATACCTCTGTTTGACCTTGAAAACATACCTAATATGACTATAAGTCCAATTGTAATAAGTGAGAAGTTGCTAACCTGCATTTCCTTTTAATCCTAAATAGTTGGTAATAATAACTTTCAAGAGCTAGAATTTTGAATTACATTGTTAAATGACTTACATAGGTACCATATCTTGAACAAGATTAGAAATGTATGTACAGTATATTCTAACAAAAATAATCTCAACATTGTATCAATATACAAAAAAATCCAAGCCAATATAAAATATTTAAAATTAATAGTTGCTTTTTTGGTTTAAAAGTAGATTGAAAATTTTACATTTAACCCTATTTCTTCTATATCCCCCTTATTTCTTTGCAGAGTATATTCAGTAATCTACCCTAATATCCTACCATATCTATATCTCTAGTTTTCTTTTTTCAAAACAAGAACTCTGAATCTAATCTCCTTTGTTTAACTTTCTTCCTGATCATAACCAATAACAATTTGTAACCAAGCCTCCAAGCAATGATAAATATCCATAACCCATTGAGTGACCAGAAACCACCCACCTGACCTCTTGGGAGTGTGGGCATCATATTCTTAAATTTACTTCCTGCTGTCTGGGGCCGATGGCATCTTTAGGGGATCCAGAAAAGAAAAATTTTGGTTAATTGTCAAGTATTGGGAGAGGTAGCTCTATCATTTGTTGTCTAATCCAGTCTCTGAATAATGGTTAAGTACAGGGCTTGTCTCAGATCCTGGCTAGAGTAGTATGTAAGACTAGATCATCTCAGCTAGCTACCTCAAAATTGTCCTGAGAAGTTTGTAGTCGAAAGCTGGTCTTTAGGTTGGGTTTTCAAGCTTAGTGGTGTCATCATGTGGTATTATCATAGTCATGGTGGAATCATCATTGTTGGGCCCCATCTTCCTTTTGAAGACTCCAGATATCACTGTTAGGCATGGTATTGGTTCACTGCAGAAAAGTTAAACATTTTAAATGTCATGTGCAGAAGATCTCAAAGACGTTAAAGGATCAATATTTATTAATTACATCCAGAGTTCAAAAACTTAATTCCTTGACACCTGATAGACACTCAAACCCAAAATCATGTACAGGAAGCTAGATGAAGCCAATTTCTAGAACTAGTTAGTACTCTATTTGGCCATTAATATGATAAAAACTTTAAAAATATATATTTTAATCTTATAAATTTTCATATAATATTTTTGCCTCACAAAAAGACTCAAAGACTCAAAACCAAAGGATTATGAGATTAGTGGCAATAAAATAGTCCTTTAATTTTTGCTTTCTTCTGTCCCTTATCACTATAGCTTATTATTCCACTAAACAATTATGGAGAATTTATGACTAGAGCTTGCATTCTCCTGGGAGTTGTTCCATCAGGTGATCTGGGAGTCTCATCAGAGTGAGACATGCTATAACCATCCTACTGCCAAAAGGGGAATTTGAATACTGAGCACACAGAGAAAGGAGTAATATCATAGACAACAAAACTTATGAGCCATGTAAAATGAGTCTTTTTTAAAAATATTATCTTTCATCCCCTCAATAGTCCTTCAGAGTTGGTAGTCCCCACCCCATTTACATAGGTGTAAACCAAGCCTTAGGAAAATGACTGTGGTCCTACTTGTCAAGATCAGATACCCAGCAAGTAGTATTTAAACCCTGTTCTTGATTAATCACTGCCTGAAGTTTTGACTTAATTTTTTCTTAATTAACTATCTATGTAAAGGCCAAGAACATCACTCATTTGTTTAAAGGTTGTGTTTACTCTAAGTTGTTAGGAGATTTTTGTATTTTAAGCTTTGTTTTATGAATTAATATAACATGAAGTGAATGATAGACATGTCGGGTGAGCAAGCAAGCTCTATCCTATTTGAAGGACAACTATCCACTCAACATCACTTCAGAGGACTCCATGCCTCTCCTTCTTTTCTGTCTTCTCTCTGTCATGAATTTGTTCCTAGAATTCCAAGACTTTTTTGTTTTTAATGAGTATGGTTTTAGGCTAAGGCTTTTATGTAGGTATAACAGTAGCCCCAAGCATGAAACTTGAACTCATTATGTAGTCAAGACTGGAGTGCTTTCCTGATTTCACTGTCTTTTTCTCACAAGTGCTGGATTACATTTACTGTTATGTCAAGCTCATGCTCAGCTCTTAAAATAATGCTTTTTCACTTTCGTTTTTTTTCTTTCCTTTTCTTTTCTTTTTTTGATTGAATCAATTTTCCTGGCTTTTTTCTTGCCAATGACTGACTTCTCAGCCTTCAGGTCTACTCCCAAACCCCACCTCTGATAGAAATGCCTAAATATCTAGGATACTCTCCTGTCAATTCCTGTCCATTTCACCACCCTGTTTATTTCCAGCATATTCTAAAATCACTTTGTTGAGAACATGTATCCAGAGGAGCAAGAAGTTTATTTTTTCTACTTTGATGTGCATGCACCTCAATATCCAGATGACGTTTTCTTTTTTTATGCTTACTAAGTATTTACTGAATGCTTATGTATATTTATGAGTAACTGAGCAGGAAGTTTGGACATGAATTATAAGAAGTTTAAATATGAACAGCCAATGGTGTGTTGCTCTAAACTCCTGAAATTCAGAAAAAATAATTTTAGAAACAATTTTATTAGGCTAAAATTTATTTATCTCAATTGTATAAGTTTTATAATTCAATATATACGTACATTCTGTAGTCACCAGCTCAAGGTGATGAACATTTCCATCTCTTCAAATGACAATCACTTTTATCCTTGGATAAATTCATTCTAATCATTCTGAAATAGTCATAGACTATTTGGACTGTTAGTTATCCTTTCTTGCTAAATAATAGCTAAAAATAATTCCGTAAACCTTTATTTTTGAAGACAATAGCTAAAAAGGAAAAAAGTCTTTGACAATGTCTGCTAAGAAAATAGTTAAATTCTAGTAAAGATCGTCTTTGATGACTTAAAACTTGACAGTGAAGGAGAGGACTGGGATTAAGCTCTGTGGGTGGGTGCTTGCTAAAGAAACAAAAGATTCTGGGTTGTGGTGGTGCACACCTTTAATACCAGCACCCCAGAGACAGAGGTAGGCAGATCTCTGTGAGTTCAAGGCCAGACTGGTCTACAGAGGGAGTTCCAGAACAATCAGGGCTACAAAGAGAAAGCCTGTCCCAATAGCACAAAATAAATTTGAAAGAAAAAAGAATTCACAAAGCCCTGCATTGACCCTACATAAAATAATATTAATAGTTATGATAATAATAAAACTTTGTATAAAATTTCCATACACCATAACTCTAAAAGTTCTTTATTAATTATATGATCTTTAAGTAATTTTTGCCTCTTACTTTGCAAAATTATACATTATTACTGATATAATAGAAACCATTCCACAAAGGTATGGTAGCTCACATCTGTAATCCCAGACAAGAATTGCCATGAGTTCTAGGCTAGCCTATGAGAAAACAAGATCCTGTCTCAAATAAAAATAGAAACTTTTCATTTTTAGGAGTCATCTTAATAAATTGTTCTGAAAATGCTAATAGTCACAGTATTTGTATGAAATTATTAGTGAAGTTGGGTCAAACACATGCATTCCTTAGCATATAACTAAATTATATTTTTCTACAGAATACTGTCTTCATATTAGGCATGACTCAATAATAGCATCATTGTTGAAGGAAAACCTACATGTAGAATGTTTTCCATACTTATTCTTCAAATTGGGCATTTATTTGCTTTGTTTTAAATTTTAGTATTTAATCCCATTTAAAAGCTGGTGTTATGAATGCCAGTAAGAGTTAGCATGCTTCAGTAACTACTAGAATATTGCTAAAAACAGAATTTTAGTTTTGAAGCTGTTAATGTAAAGGGTACAGGAGAACAATGAGTAACATACTTCAGTAGGTATTCATAATGTCATGCTTAATAATAATACTTAGTAATGATAGATTTATAGAAAGTCCTATCACAACTATATCATATACTAGATGCTTTGGAGATGTTTCATTTGACAACCACTCACACCTTCGCACCTTTGCATTCATAAAATGAAAACTTGGGTTGCTTTTCAGTTTGTAACAGTTAAAATGGTGCCTGGATATTCCTCAAGTATTATCTAGACCTATCTGCAATAGAATAAAACTTATTTCCTCAATCAAAGGCAATGGTTCAACACTTAAGTAAAGATTTTTGTAAGCAGAAATAAATTTTTAAGATTAAATTTTAGTACCATCACATAATCCATCCTCTTGAGAGTTTATGATTTTCTAATCAGTTAGGCTAATATGGTAAATAGATTCCATTGGACAATATTTACAATATAGACATGGAAAAAGATGGACCGGAAGCAACCCTGACTTAATCTTACCCTGTAGTAATTATGTTTCTTTTTGATTCTGTAGATATTTTGCTAGAAGACACTGGTGATGCAACTGGACATAAGGATGGCCACAGTGTGAAAATTATAGTCTCCATAAGCAAGGGCTATGGTCGAGAAAAGGTATTTCTCTAATATTTTATTCTCTGTAAGTCAGGAATTAGAACACTTACTAATTTAGATGTGGTGTATGTCCGATGGTTTGTTCTTATAGTTATCCTGCTTCTTTGGTGCCAACTAAACATGTTTTGTAAGATGAAAAGTTAGAGACAGCAAAGAAAGGACATCACCATGCACATGTTTTGGATGTGGTCATTGTACAAACAGGAGCCTGTAAGATAATGAATACTGTAGACATCAGAGAGAGAGAGAGTCTACTAAAATTAGTAGCTCACACTCCATTAATTCCACTTGTCCATGTCCATTTTAAGCATACTTCTATTTAATCAGGCAACAATGTAACTTCACTTCTGTATTCAAATACTCTCTTCAAATTAATGCCATTTGGCTCTGTGTCCTAGCTAACTCAAAGGGATTTTTAATTAAATTGTTACTCAGCCCAGAATGCACATTTACATTTTTCATCAAAAACAATAAAATATTTCAAAGTTTAAAAATAATTAGAGCACTTAAATTTTAATAATGAAATACTGCTTCTGAAAATGTTGGGAGTACTCCAACATTATAATCTTGCTCCTGAGCTGTAGACTTGTGCCACCTTTTCCCACGTGACCATTTATGTCTTGTGGTTTGAGGGAAGCCTGAACTACATCTAATTTAAAAGCAGCTGTTCTATTGTATTGTGTAAGCACAGTAAAATACTAGAAACTGCGCTATAAACACAGAAGAAAAAAACAGTTTTCCTACCCAGAATAACTCTAAGGAGCAATGAATGTGTTTCAGCATCTTCTTCCAGTACAATTCATGAGAGTTGTCTAGGTATATAAGGACTGCCACAAAAAAGTGACATGGTAGATATGACTTTAAAAATTATTTCCCACCAGTTCCAGAGGCAGACAAGTCCAAGATAGAGCTTCTAGCCAGTTTGGATGCTGGTGTGGGCACTCTGGGTTGCAGATTGTCAACGTCTTGATTGGTTCTCATAGTGCCTTTCTTGGCATCTCTGAAAGGAAGAGAGAGACTCTGATTAAGACATTACTCTTATCCTGATGTCCTCTCTCTCATGTCTGCACTGACCCTAAATACCTCCCAGAAGCCTCATTGCTCAGTCATTATTATACTGGAGAGCGTGTCTTCAACAAATTAATTTGGGGAACAAAATTTTCACTCCTAATAATACTAAAGGAAGTATCAAAACCACTTTTGTGAACTTTTTCTAGAAAAAAGAAAGATTATACTTCTAACTCAGATTATATCTTATTAGAAATGGTAATGATCATTTGCACTGACAGTGTTGAATATTACAGATAAAGAAACTGAGGGTTAGAGTCAGCTGAGGGATTGACCTCTCATCATAGTTCTTAATAGACAGATGTTTTCTTCATAACATTCTTACTGTAGCTACTATGTGCTGTAGAATTCTTGCATTCTAAAGGTTTGGCTCAATAATTATTTTACTATACTTTAATGACCACTAGACTATAGAAACCAGGATTGCAATTATTAATCAATTCTATTTACTGGCATCACAATTATTATTTCCATGTAACCAAAAAAAATTCTAACTTAACTACAGCTGAGAGAAGCTTTGTATCTCTCATATTCCTAGAAAAATATCAATAATCTATCCTATAATATAGGTATGAGACCACCACTTCTACTATTAAAGTGAGCTCCATAATAAGTCCTGTAAGTTTCTCTTTCTGGTTCTTAGAAATTTTCTGATAACTTCAAAATCACACCTGTTTTCAAATAGGTAAATGTCACAGTAGTGTGGATAACTTTGTTGTTAATGATGCATTGTGTATTAAATTTAAGTTGAAGATAGAAATTCTGCGTGTTTGCTTTATCAAAGATAAAAATCATAAAATAGTAAGATGAAGTCCTATGTGTGTTTGACAAGATCCATTCTGTCTTCTATGTCTTCCTTCCACACGGCTGCTAATAGGAGGAACGCATCAAGTATATCAGTATGGGAAACCAACTCTTTTGTGATTCCTTCACCTTGTCTTCCTTCTGAACAGCGTATACACCACTTTCCCTTTTCCTACTGTGTCATCCAAGCTCTTTCTTTTGTTATTGTTCTAGCTGTTACTTTATTTGCTCGGTTGACTAATTCACTGAGGTATAATTTGTTTTATATAACTTGCCATATGCAGTCTTAAGCAGCAACTACATTAGTACATTTTAATGGGAAGTATAGTGATAAATTAATAAACTATTGGGCCTTCTTTTCTTTTTGTTCTCATTAAGGACCAGAAGTCTCAGGCTTATTTGATAGGATCCATTGGTGTGAGTGGAAAAACTAAATGGGACGTCTTAGATGGTGTCATTAGGCGTCTCTTTAAGGTAAGTTTTTAAAGGTACCCTTACATCAATTTTCATCTTTTCAGCTTTTTGATGATTTACTTAACTTTCATACCTTAAATGTATCTGATCCCCTCCCCATCTCAATAGGGAAACATTTCTCTTTGCACTGTTTAATATAACACTTCTTATATAGTCGGTCCAAATTTTCTTTTAATTTTTAAAGATGTATTGGTTTTATGTGTCTGAGTGGTCTGCATGTAAGTCTGTACACTGTATGTATACCTGATGTCAGTGGTCAAACGAATGACATCAGATTTTTGGGGCCTGGAGGTACAGGTGGTGTGAGCTGCCATCTGGGTGCTGGGAATTGAACCCAGGTCTTCTGGAAAAGCAGCAACCGTTCTTAACTAGTGAGTCATCTCTATACCCAAAAAGCCTACAGCACTGGGTATCCCAGTGGTTCCCATCTAAGCACTAATAAGGCCCAGCCCTAATTAGCTTCTGAGATCAGAGGAACTTGGGTGCATTCAGGGTGGTCTGACAATGACAGAATTGTGAGTCAAAATTCTTAACACCCAGCTTTGTATCTTCATGAATTTATCATTGTTACAGATGAGTTGAAGCTCTGTTTTGACTTTTGTTTTTTTGTGGACCACCTTAGGAATATGTGTTCCGAATCGATACATCCTCTAGTCTTGGTCTGAGCTCTGACTGTATCGCTAGCTACTGTATAGGAGATTTAATTAGATCCCATAACCTAGAAGTGCCTGAACTGCTGCCTTGTGGATATCTGGTTGGAGATAATAATATCATCACTGTGAACTTGAAAGGTAAAAAAAAGGACAACTTTTACTCAGACACCTCATTTTTTTCTTTTACACTTGTAGTTTGTTAAAGTTTGCATACTTTTATAAAATGTATTAACCTCTGGGATAATTGCAGTATGAAATGGACATTGATTTGTCTAGAAATATAATTCTGAGGCATCTCCAAGACTTGTAGAAGAAAGGTAACTAGGGGGATTTCAGCTTCTCGGTTTTTTTCCTAACTTCTCTTTATGAGACTAGCTTTCAATTAACGTCATTGGGTTTACTGAACTAGTATATTCATCGCCATATTTTCGAAGCTAAATGTATGTGTATTCAATAAACAACCAGAGAGGATGCAAACTGAAAGTCAAGTGCCAGGGATGAGCCATGCTGCTTTCTGCACTTTGGGTGTTGTGTCTACTTTTATAGCTAACACAGCACCAGACACAGGCTTGCCTCTCGAGGTCTCGGTTGAAGTGTGTTGCAAAATGTGGAGGTATCTAAACGAACTGTGGATGAATAGCAGGATTTCTCAGTATTTGGTTTTGTGATTAACGTGATTGTCTTAGGAAATAATGAAATAACGTTGCTCTCTTCTTAATCCTTTTCCAAACATGGTAATTTGTATTTTTTTCCAGAAGCTTACATGGCTATACAGCTGGGGTA
Organism: Ellobius talpinus; assembly: GCA_001685095.1. NCBI lineage: Eukaryota > Metazoa > Chordata > Mammalia > Rodentia > Cricetidae > Ellobius > Ellobius talpinus. Next base: position 8,038 of record LOJH01020887.1, on the reverse strand, counting down.
CTTCATGAGTAAGAGAAGCCAATAAGGATGGAGTAGAAAAAGAGACCAAGCGTTGTCCTTTGAGTTATGACTTTTCGAGACAGGGTCTCACTATGTAGTCTCAGCTGGCCTTGAACTCGTCTTTTACTACTCCTTGCTGACTCCTCATGAAGCCATTTTTCCGTCTTAGTTCTATAGATCTTACATATCTCCCTTTCTTCTCTAGCACCGTACATATATCTCTAAGAGAAATTAGCAGGTTTGCTTATCTCAGTAAATTTAAATTTATATATTTCTTTCTTTAAGCAATAATGGAAAGCATGCAGCTGGCAGTAAAGGGCAGCTTAAGCAGAAAAAAGCAGCTTTGATGTTCACTATGCCTTCTTATCAATGTTCAAATGACAACCAATGCTTGCAAGTTAAAAATAGCCAGAAAATTATTTTGCAAGAACTACATTCTTATGAATAATAAAGATTTATTTTGAGTTCATAATATATTTCTAATTCTGCCAAAAAAATAATGCTTATTATTGCCTTTGATTTTTTTTCTTCAGGGGTAGAAGAAAATAGTCTGGACAGTTTTGTTTTTGATACACTGATTCCCAAACCAATTACCCAAAGGTACTTTAACTTGCTGATGGAGCACCACAGAATTATACTCTCAGGACCAAGTGGTACTGGAAAAACCTATTTAGCCAACAAACTTGCTGAATATGTAATAGCCAAATCTGGGAGGAAAAAAACAGAGGATGCAATTGCTACTTTTAATGTGGACCACAAGTCAAGAAAGGTACGTCACAGAAAACTGAGAAAATAACTGTCTTTTATCCAGGAGTGTCCTGAGCCATCAGGTTTTAAAATCACATGTAATTTCCATGTCAGCACACTGAAAAAACAATCCTGCTATGTCAGTCACCAAAATTATAATTTAGTAGCTGAACAAATTTTGCTTTAATTAATGTCCATAAAACTTCTGTTTTTAGTAACAGTCACTTACCATGTAACTGGAAAGTCACTGGTATTATATTGAATACAATGGCAGAGCCTCTGTTGTAGATGTCTCTTAGCTATGCGTTTACAAAGTGTTATACAAGAAAGGAAGTAATTTATGGTGCTATGGAAATGAGAGGGTTAAATGACTCTACAGGCCAAGCGGGGCAGTGTAAAAAGGCAATATTTTGTTTAAGCATCAATAAATGAACAGGAATTAATGGGGATGTTGCAGGAATAGAGACTGATCTGGAGATAGCTGTAAGAATTACAGAAATCCTGATAAAGTAGCCATTTGCTTCCATCATGTCTCTAGAGAAATTCTGCATGAGAAGTTTGGGAAAGTGAGGAATATTGCAGTTGGCTACCATTCTAATCTGCTGTAGTATATATTTGGCCTGTGATGTTGCTGGAGGCTGCTTGTTCATTCCCGGACCACCCTGACTCAAAATAACCACACAGAAACTGTATTAATTAAGTCACTGCTTGGCCTATTAGCTCTAGCTTCTTATTTGCTAGCTCTTACATCTTAAATTAACCCATTTCTATTATTTTATATTTTACCATGAGGCTTGTGACCTACTGGCAAGGTTCTGGCTGATAGCTCACGTCTTTCTCTGCTGGTGGCTACAAGGGGTCTTGTTCACTCCACCTACTCTCTCTATATATCTTTTCCAGCCTGGCTATATTCTGTTAAGCCTTGGCTGAAAAAGCTTTATTCATTAACCAATAAAAGCAAAATATAGACAGATGGACTCCTCACACCAACGTGAGACTGTCAAACCTCACGGATAAGCCGGGGGTAGTGGTGCTCGCCATTAATCCCAGCACTCAAGATATAGAAGCAGGTGGATCTCTGTGAGTTTGAGGCCAACCTTATCTACAGAGTGAGTTCCAGGACAGCCAGGACGGTTATATAGAGAAACCCTGTCTTGGAAAAACAAACAAAACAACACCAAAAATCCCAACCTCATTGGTACCGCTCTACTTCATAAAATGGAGAACACTAAAGTAGGAAGTACACAAATTTTACTGTTCTGTTTGTTGAAATCTCAGAGGCTGCTACCTGAGGGGCTCTTGGGAAAGTGCAACTGTCACCAGGTAAAGGAGTAAGTCACAAAACAAAACAATCCCACAACAATTTGGAATTATTAATAAAAGGTTATTTAAAGGGAAAAAAACTTACAGATCACCGTCCTAGACAGCAGCCTCCTGCACGACCAGGA
>LOJH01020886.1:14443-25441 GCA_001685095.1 Ellobius talpinus | reverse complement strand
CCTCTGCCTCCTGAGTGCTGGGATTAAAGGCATGCACCACCACTGCCCGGCTCAGTCTACTTATTAATGAACATCTAAGCTGACTTTTTAAGTTGGCTACTCTGAGTAGTGTTACTGTTAACATGAGTATGCAGACTTGCCTCCTTTGGTGTATACCCAGGAGTGAAATGGTACGGCTGAATCAACCATGGTTCTGCTTCCAGTTGTTTGGGCAGTCCCCATACTGATTTCCATTCTCATCAACAGTGTACAAGGGTTCTGGCTCACCTTACCCACACCAGGTCTTGTTTTTTGTTTTCTTGGACAAACCATTCTGAAAAGGAGCAGATGGATTCTTAGTGAAGTCTTTTTTCTCCCTGATAGCCAAGGATTTTGAACATTTTTTTCTTGTATTTATTGACCATGTTTTATTTTGAGAAGTGATTGTTCAATTATTTTTGCTAATAATTTATTTAAAAAGATTATTTATTAAATGCCGTTTGTGTGTGTGTGTACCTGCATAAATTTATGGGCGTCACATACATGCAGGTCCCCAAAGAGGCCAGAAGAGCACATAAGATACCCTACAGCTGGTATTACAGGTAGCTGTGAGCTGCCTGATGTGGGTGCTAGGGATGGAACCAAGGTCTTCTGTAAGGGCAGTAAGCATTCTAATCTATATTGGCTAATATTTAATATAATACAGTGGTTTGGTAAAGGCCAGAGCCTGAGGCATTACAGGGTATGAGGACTCTTGACTATTTTCTCTAGTCCTGCCATGAGGTCTGTAGTAGAGAAATCTACTCCTCAGCTTTGACAAAGGACAATTCCATTGAGTTCAGGAAAGCACACCTGGAGTGGGATTCCTCCTATAGATGGTCTGCTTGAACAACGTAACAGTTTTGAGTTCTGGGGCTTAGCTAGACAGGAATAGTCTCACAGCATAGCTCCTATATACTGTGACTGAATCCTGGCTGCCAGTGTAGTCTGTTAATAAGACTAGCATTTGTAGGAGCCAATAATGGAGTCAAATGAATAAAATTCCTCTAAGGGACTACTGACAGTGGTTGCTAGGAAAGGAGAAGTTATTTTCCTCAGTAGTTACCCACCTGTAATTTGCCATGCTTCAGTAATTAACCCCCTTCTATGCTCATGAAAGCTACTCCATTTTAGTAGTTTTGGGGGCATTCACATGCACTAGCACATACACAGAAATAAAACACTTAAAATTCAGTGGGTCACTGAAAAAAAAAAGAAAATAGGAGGACTTGTTGGAAAGAAGTTCAGTGGGACTGGGAGAGATGAAAGTAATGAGTGTGTGAAAATGCCCAAAATACATTATACATGTATAAGAGTGTCAGGGTGGGGCTGGAGAGAGTGCTCAGTGCCACCTCCACCCCTTTTAACCTTCATAGGCACCAAGTACGTATCTGGTGCACATACATACATACAGGCATGTAGTTGTTTGAATGAGAATGACACAGACTCATATTTGAATGTTTGGTTCCTAGTTGATAGACTGCTCTTGGGAAGAATTAAGAGGCCTTGCAGAGCCCTCTGCTTCCTACTTGTGGATCAGATGCAAACTCTCACTTGTGCTCCAGTGCCGTGCCATGCTTGCCTGCTGCCATACTTCCCATTATGATGGTCATAGACTCACCCTCTGAAACTGTAAGCAAACTCTCCGTTAAATGCTTTTGGTTGCGTTGGTCATGGTGTCTCCTTACAGCAATAGAACAGTAACTAAGACAAAGTTTTTGTGATCACTCTTACGCAGATCTACAATGAAAAAGCGCAAGTGGAACAAAAAGAAATACAAAATAGGAAGAAAAAGAGCACCAGGAAATTTTATGTTGGAGTCAAATCTTGTGCTCAAAGAGAAAGGCCCAATGTGAAATGGAGTAAAGGGAGTGATGCCCTTGAGGCAAGCCTCCACCCAACCAGACTTGCAGCTTGTAAACAGAAAATACCTAAGGAATCTTCTGTGTAGCAAAAGAAAGCTTATTCAACAAAATAAAGTATCAACAAATCAAAGCTTTTGTAAATGTAATTCAAGGAAGGGGTCAGGTTCCCCAGCCCAGTCAAACAGAATTTGGCAGCACCAACCATGTGGTCCTGTATTTAGAGTCAAGAGGATACAAGAGTTACAGGGTTGTGGAACCTTCCTTTGTGGTTAAAGAAAGCCATGGAGGCCCAAAGAGGCCTTTGTGTGAAGCTGTGTGAATCCTGGATTACATTAGAGACCCCAAGGTTTTGGAGATTCCAGAGCCATAGAATATCTGTCGAGACCTGCACCGAGTTGAACCAGCTCAAGAGAGGTGTGCTGTAGTCAATAAAGGTCCAAGGAGTGATCTATCACGGCCTTTGTCACAGGACAAAGCTATCACATTTGAATTTGCCCTGCCAGGTTTCAGTCTTGCTGTGACTATTATTTCCGCACTATGCCCTTTCCTCCCTTTTGGAATGGTAATGAATAGTCTATGTTGTGTAGTGTAAGTAACTAATGTGCTTTGTGATTTTGCAGGGGTTGCAGTTAAGAGATAGCCTTGAGACTATAAGAATCTATCTGGATTTTTTTTAAAGTAGATTTTGCATTATGAGATGGCTACAAGTTTTGGGGGGCTAGGGAGTGGAATGTGGTGGTTTGAATGAAAATGATGGCCACCATAGGCTCATACATTTGAGTACTTGGTTCCTTAGTTGGTGGAACTGTTTGGAGAAAGATCAGGAGGTGTGGCCTTGTTGGAGGAGGTGTCTCACTTGGAGGTGGGCTTTGAGGTTTCAAAATCTCATGCCAGGCTCAGTCTTTCTGCCTTGTAGTAGTCTGAATATGTACCTTTCAGCTACTATTCCAGTGTCATGCCTCCTGCTTACCACTGTGCTCCCTGCCATGATGGTAATATATTCACCTGTGGAAACTGTAAGCAAAGCCAAAATTAAATGCTATTCTTTAAAAGTTGCCTTTGTCATGGTGTTTCTTTACAGCAATAGAAAAGTAACTTAAGATAAAACAGTGATAAACTTTTTATTTTTTTATTTTTATTTATGAGACAGGGTCTGGCCTGGAACTCACGATGTAGACCAGGCTGGTCCTAAACTCAGAGATCTGCCTGACTCTGCTTCTGGTGTGCTGGGATTAAAGTTGTCACTATCACACCCAACTAGATCTTTTAAAAATCTCTCTCTCTCTCTCTCAAAAAAAAAAAACAAAGCCGGACAGTGGTAGTGCATGCCTTTAATCCCAGCACTCGGAAGGCAGAGGCAGGTGGATCTTTGTGAGTTTGAAGCCAAACCTGGTCTACACAGAGAAACCCAGTCTCAAAAAACAAAACAAAAATCTTCAAAAACGTCAAAAGAATAAGCTAAAAAAAAAGAAAAAGTGAAGAAGTTACAGAGGAAGGTCAGCTTGAAAACTCACTGTAGTATTGCAAGGTGGGCCTGGCAAACGTGTGGAAATCCAGCAATCACAAAAGCATGTGCAGATCAAGCGTGCAGTGTTTCAAAGACTGCACTGGACATCAATGAAATGCTCATGGCCGTAGCTGAAAAGCTTCATAAGAATGAGCCCCACAATGCAGCCATTCCTACCTTCTTGTGATTACTGGGAGATTCCAGGCTTTCACTCTTTCTGAGCAAGGATTCTTACCCAGAGTTCTCCCCAGCCCTTATTAGTTATTTCTTGTTTAATTAGTTTGTTTTATGAGACAGGCTCTCACTAGACCTGGCTGGCCTGGAGCTCACTATGTGATATAAGGCTGGTCTTGAACTCAGATCTGCCCACCTCTGCTTCCAGAATCCTGGCCTAAATCAGTTACTATAACTTTATTAACTTCATAAAACGGCACTTCCCCCAAAAAGCACTAAAAAGTTTAGACACTCCTGCATAAGTGGGAAGTACCCAGCACCAGTGATAGGCGAAATGAGAGAACTGACTTGCTCGTTGCCCTCTGACCCCCACAGCCATGCTTGAAGTGGTGCACACGAGACATTAGATAAATAATAAATTAGTAAATACGTAAAAAAAGGAAAGTTTTTCTTTATCAAACAGGCTACCTTCTAATTTTGGACCTCATCTTAAATTGTCAGTCTTCGGAGGACAAATGGTGTTAAAAGATCAACTATATCAAGATAGCGAGCTGCCTTTTAAAAACTCTCCTCAAATATAATTCCACTTAACTGGCCCTGATAATGTCTCTCAACTGCTATAAAAGGATCCCCACCCCGGTGTGTGTCAGTTCTCTTCTGCTTTCTCTGATAATTTGCCCAGTTTCTGTTCAGTATATTTCTTTAAAAATGTATCAATTTACCCCCCCTTTTTCCGAGACAGGGTTTCTCTGTGTAGCCCTGGCTGTCCTGGAACTAGCTCTGTAGATCAGGCTGGCCTCGAACTCACAAGAGATCCACCTGCTTCTGCCTCCTGAGTGCTGGGATTAAAGATGCACCACCAGTGGCCTGGCAGTTTATCCACTGTGTGTGTGCCCACGTGTGGTGTGGTCAGGACGAATTGGTTCTCTCCCTTCACCATGTGGTTGTCAAAGCTGGCAGCAAGCACCTTTATCTGCTGAGCCGACTCAGCAATCGAGGTTTTTTCTTTTGTTTAGTCTTTTCTTTTTTTAGTAGCTACTTAAATTCCAAATCTTCGGTAAGCAGAGATTGGTATATCTCTGCGTTACAAGCGATCCTGGTCTACATATATATCTACATAGCAAATTTCAGACAAACCAGAATTAAATGTTAGACGAAAGAGAGAGGGAGAGAGGGAGGGAGGGAGGGAGAATGAGAATGAACTGGGGAGAAGAGGAGGGGGAGGGAAAGAGGAGAGCAGGTGCGGAGATCTGGAGATGGAATTACAGGTGGTTTTAAGTTGCCCGGTGAAGATGCTGTTAACCAAACGCAGCTTGTCTAAAGACCGGAAAGAATTCATGTCTCCAGCGACTTCCGGTGTCTTTTCATATCAATTCTGTTATGGACTCCTGTGCACTGGGTCCATCCCGATAGGACAGGAAAACCCCAAGTCTCAACTGTCGGAACAGAGACGGTGTTCAGATAAAGAGGAGATATCACGATCTAAAAGGCAGAATAATTTAAATAGGATTTAGTTCATTTTATGGAGTCCTACGCTCAACACTGGAGCCAATCACCTCAAAGCTGTGTGTGGAAACGACCTGCGAGCACACCGTCTTCTAACCTCCCTGCCTTCTGGCACCGGACCTGCCTCTGAAGTCCCGCTAGTGGGTGATCCTCCACCCGCAGCCCGGACCACCCTCGTAACTGTGACCTCAACCCTGTGGGTCTGTTTCTGCCTCTCTTTCCTGCATCCGGTACATCGAGGGCCAACGGCACCTTCGTGGGAGGGAATTCTAATTTCTTTGACCGGTTTCCAAATTACGAGAAGCCGAACCAGAGCTGGAGCCGGAACCGGTCCTGCAACCCTAGGCCGGAAACGGAAGCACTGTCGGTTGTTTCCTTCGGTTTCTTCCGGTACGGACTCTGGGATTTGTAGTTCCTTTGCTTCTCCGACGCTGTGTCCAGCAGGCCGTCTGGGTGACAGGAGTGCCTTCCGCTGAGCTGTCGGCGCTTTCTTGGGCTGTTTGCGGGCGAGCGCGACCCCCATTCCATTTTCTTTCAAAAGGAAAAGGATTTACGCACGTTGGGTTTTGGTCTTAAGTCTTCAGGAGTTGGAGGATCGGAAGTGTTAACTTGGTTGAGGTGAGCGTCTTTTTGGCTTAAGGCGGCTGCGAAATCTGGGAACCAAACCGAACCCGGGTCCTCTGCAAGAGCAGTGTGCACACTCCGCTGAGACAACTACAGCCCAGCAGCATAGGTCTTAAAGTAAGAAAACTGCGTTGTTGCTGGATGTGGTGGAGCACAGGTGTGCACTGAAAGGCGGGGTTAGGAAGATCAGGCGTTTGAGTCTAGTCTGGGAGGCCGTCACAAAATTTTGGCTTAACAACAATGTTACTAATAAGTAGCCTGAGTAAAGCTAAATTTCTCCACATTCCTTCCCAAATACATCTAAATTTATTTTTATCTTATTATGAGTATAGGTGTTTTTTTTCTGCATGCCTATCTTTCCATCACATACATGCTTGGTCCCTGTGGAGGCCAGAAGAGGGCATCCGTTCCCCTGGAACCGGATTTATAGATGGCTGCGAGTATTCATGTGGGTGCTAGGAAGTGAATTCAGGTCCTCTGTGAATGAAAAAAAATGAAAAGGAAAGGAGCATACCTGCTCCTAGATATGGTGGAGGAGGAAATATAGATATGTGGGAGAGCATAACCAGAAGCAGGGACATCTGGGAGAGTCCAGAGTGGACATGGGAACCAGGTAAGCCCAAGAGGTCAAGGGTACAAAAGGGGCAGGTAGCCACAATGTCTGGATTATTTAAGAAAGAGCCTCTGGGGAAGGGTTCAGGGTAGAGGAGAGGGTACGCCATCTATATCCTGTAACAGGTAGGCACTGAGGGATGCTGGGAGAACCTAGAAGCCAGGTGCACTTTGATATGTTAAATAGGCACCCCAGCCATTGAGGGTTTGAGACTTAAGGCTCTGGAAAAGGGGCCAGTGTTCTTTAACCACTCAGCTGTCTCTCCCAGACACCCAAAGTATACTTTTTTCTTGTTTCTTATGTCTCTTCTATCTATTCACGGCTCAGATCTTGTAATTACTTATGCCTTTCTTTCTGAACCAAGAGCAACTGTTTTTATTTTGTTACATTTTTTGAATGAGTCATTCATTCTTTCAGAAGAATCGCCGGTTCTGATTTTGTTCTCCTTTTTTGCTTATTTGTTTTTATGGTACTGGCAATTGAACCTAATGTCTCTCAAACTTTCAAGGCTATAGGCCCAGTCCTCCTCCTGCTGTGTTTAATTGGTCCTCTATTTTTTGTATTTCCTATAACCAGTTGCTTAAATCATGGAGACAAAAGTCTGCCGAAAGCTATTTTTTCTTTGACGACGCTATTATTTTATATTTATGTGTATTTTGCCTGCATGTATGTATTTATGTGCTCCACATATATGTAGTACCGACCAGAGGAGGCCAGAGGAAGCGAGATCCTTTGGAACCAGAATTACAGACAGCTGTGAGCCACCAGTCACCATGTAGGTACTAGGAATTGAACTGGGTCCTCTACAAGAGCGGTCAATGCTCTTTTTAAAAGAAAATTATTATTTTGTGTGTATGGGTTGTTTTTTTTTCCAGAATGTCTGTCTGTGTACTATGTAAGTGCAGTACCTTTGGAGACCATTAAAGAACATCCTATCTCCTGTTAGTTACAGGTGGTTTGTGAGTTGCCATATGGGTGCTGGGAGTCTAACCTGGGTCCTAAGGAAGAGTAGCCAGTACTCTTAACCAATGAGCCATTTTTCCAGCCTTCCAATAGTTCTTAACTATTGAGTCATTTCTCCACTACCAACCTAGAACCGTTCTTAGTCCAGAAGAGGGCATTAAAATGAAATTAAAAATGGCTGTGAGCTGCTATGTGGGTGCTAGGAACTGAATACAGGTCTTCTGGAAGAGCAGCCATTACTTTTAACCACTGAGATATCTCTCTAGCCCCCCCCGCATACATTCTTTTTTGCTTCTTATTAAACCATCTAACAGTATGCATTTATTATAATTTGATTAGGATTTAGAAGTAGAGGACAGTATTATTTTCTGTTTTTGAATGAAAATAGTGAACTCAAGAAAAAGGAATGTTTAAACGTTTAAACTGACAGCAAATATACAAGTGGGGGTGGCTAGAGAGACGGCTTGGTATTAAGAGGAATTGTCGCTCTTGCAGAGAACCTGGGTTTGGTTCCCAGAATCCGCATGGTGAGTTACAATTATCCCTAACTTTAGTTCAGGGGATCTGACACCCTCTTCTGAACTCCTGGGGCACCAGGCTATACATGTACACATGCATCTAGTTAGGCAAAACATTCATACACATAAAATAATATAAATTAAAAAAAATTAGAAATATATAAATAGGAAAATAGAGGAGATGCTAAAAGTTTTCTGGAGTTGTAGACTATGTTTATGGAGTGAGACAGACAAACAGACCAGGGATTGCTCTGAATTTCATACTTGAATCATTTTCTATGTGGGGGGAAAAAGAAGAAGAACATTCTTCATTCTGTAACTGTCAGAAACAATAAATGATGTAAGTCAGGAGAAAACAACAGAGCAAGAATGTGAATTTTCCACAGATAGGAAATTAAGGAATTAGAATTCTTAGGCGAACATTAAGAAATCAGCTCACTGTGAGTAATAGAAGAGATATTCCGACAAGGCCTTGTTTCTATGTAAATAGACATGTTCTTCTTTTATGTTTTTGTTAACTGTCAAGAAAAGAGTTCCAAGATGGTGTGTGTGTGTTTGTGTGTGTGTGTGTGTGTGTTTGTGTGTGTGCTTGAGTGTGTGCTTGAGAAGGCCAGAAGTCAGCCTTAAATCCCCTGGAGCAAAATTACAGGCAACTGTGGCCCATCTGAAGAATGGAAGCTGGATCCTTTATAAGAGCAGTAAGTGCTCTTAACCACTGAGCATCTGTCCCCACTCCCTGAAGAATATGTTTGTTTTTGTTTTGTATAATTTTATTGTTTCAAGATAGGATTTCACTGTGTAGCTCTGGCTGGATTAGAACTCACTATATAGGTCAACTTGGCTTCAAACTCAGTGATTTGCTTACCCCTTTCTCTCAAATGTTGTGATTATAGACATATGCCACCTCGCAGGGCTTGAAGGAGAGAATTTTAAAGTCATTGTCCAGTAACTCATAAGTCCGAAGGTGAGACAGTCTGTGACAGAACATTAAGCACTACGATGATGGCTTGTTGCCACGTTTAGGTATTGTTTTTATATAGTAGGTAACAGGCTCAGGGTCTGTGAGATCCTCTGTTTACTTAAGAGCCTCCTTAACTTGCTATTCATTCTTTGTTTAAATGGTGAGTAGCATGTCAGCGTTGACATAATTAGAAGGTTAGTGGGATGGTCAGTGGGTAAAGGTATTTGCTGCTTATCCAAATGACCTGAATTCCATTCCCAGGATTAAATGTAATACTACTCCTACTACTACTACTCCTACTCCTACTACTACTCCTACTCCTACTACTACTACTACTACTAAAACCAATAGCAAGAACAGAATGAGAGAACAGAAACTGGTCATTGATAAGTTCAGTGTAGTTGGAAGTATAATAAGTTTGTGAGTGTGTGTGTGTGAGTGTGTGTGTGTACGTGCATGTCACAGTATAGATAGGTTAGAAGACAACTTCCAAAAGTCTGATCTCCTATGATGTGGGTCTTGGGGCTCAAACTCTGGGCATTAGGTTTTACAGCAAACACCTTTACCTACTGAGCTGTTTCATTGCCCTTACTCTGTTTATCTTTATTTTGAAAACAACTGCAAATAGGACTATAAGTTTTACCTCCAACTAATTTTTAATTTGTTTGCCTTTTCTGTTTTCAAGCTGAAATTTGTTGTTTTGTTTGCAAAATTTCAGAATAGGAAAATGCTTTAAACAAACTCAAACATTTAATATATCAACAGGATTTGCTGAGAGGACATATTTTCTGAGATATACAAATGGTAAGTTTAACGAAGGATCTTTTCTTTCTCTGTGTTGTCAGCTCCCAGTATTCCTTTCTTTTTAAATTTTCTTTCCTTTTGCTTATTCTACGGTTTCACTATGTAGCCCTAGCTAGTCTGGAACTCACTATATAGACAAGATTGACTTTGAACTCAGAGATAGATAGTCTTTGCCTCCCAAGTGCTGTAAAGATGTGAGCCACTAGGATCTGTCTGCCTGCCGTCCATCCGTCCGTCCATCCATCTGTCCGTCTGTCTGTCTGTCTGTCTGTCTGTCTGTCCATCTGTCCTAGAATTCAGTCTGTAGACCAGGCTGCCTTTGAACTCAGAGATCTTCCTGCCTCTGCTTCCTGAGTGCTGGGATTAAAGATGTAAACCACTAGAATACTTTTTATTTTGTATATTCACAGAAGACTAAGAATTCCAGTGTAGAAAATTGAGACATGGAAAGTTATTTGAGAAATGAAATTCATCCAAGATGGAGTGATGTTTCTGAAGAGGTACTGTAATAATGAAAAATATAGAGGTTATCTAATAATAGCATGGATTTTATTGGTGTCTTTCTAAAAGATGTGACAATTGGATCAACAGAGAAAACATTTCCTTGTAAGTAGAAGTGTGCCCACAGCTCATCAGAACAACAGTGACAGCAAAGAACATGTCAAAACTACATTCTTAGTTGGATTTTCCTGGGAAGGTGTGTCTCACATTGGTGAGAAATTACTATGAAAATTACCTTAGTATTTTAGTAATCATGCTATTATTAATTTTCCTGGTACTGACAACCTAATTTATTTTTCTGAGTGTAATAGCAGATGATAAGGAAGTTGCAGATATTTTTCTCCAAGAATGCACTCATACATCATTAACAAATTATCTTTTTTTTCTTTTGTTGTTTTGAGACAGGCTTTCTCTGTAGCTTTGGAGCCTGTCTTGGAAGTAGCTCTTGTAGACTATGCTGGCCTCAAACTCACAGAGATCCACCTGCCTCTGCCTCCCCAGTGCTGGGATTAAAGGTGTGCTCTACCACCACCTGGCTTTAACAAATTATCTTTTTAAAATGTAAAGTTTTTTGTGTATGTGTGTTTGGAATGTATGTATGTATGTATATATGTATGCATGTATGTGTATATGTATGTATATATGTATGTATGTGTATATGTATGTATATATGCATGTATGTATGTGTTTATGTATGTATATATGCATGTATGTATGTATGTATATATGTATGTATATATGTATGTATATATGTATGCATGCATGTATGTATGTGTATATGTATGTATATATGCATGTATATATGTGTATATATGTATGTATATATATGTATGCATGTATGTATATATGTATGTATATATGTATGTATATATGTATGTATGTGTATATGTATATGTATGTATGCATATATGTATGTATATATATGTATGTATATATGTATGTAT
>LOJH01020885.1:19317-32355 GCA_001685095.1 Ellobius talpinus | reverse complement strand
GGTGGAAATTTTTTTTAATAACAATAAAAAAAGTGTCTGAAAAAAAATAAAAAAGTAAAAAACTAAGATTAAAAACATAAAAATTTTGTATGTTTTGCATACAGAATTATAAATGTTCTAAACACTATCTAGAAGTATATACTTAAAAGTAAATTTCAATAATATACTTGTATATAACAGTACAAAACATCACAAATTCAACCACCAAAACTGTAACTTTTATTTGGTAATAGGTATTTTATTAAACAGCTTTCTCCATCTGTAAGACCCTGATAATGCCTTTTAGGAAATGATAGAAAAATAAAATACAATAATTAGCAATTTGTACTTTGTACAAACATCTTACTATGTTGTTCAGCAGATTGTTTTGCTAAACACCATATTCTTTCAGCAAATATATGACATACATAATGCAATTTACCATAAACAATCCTTCATATTGAGAACCGGACATTCTATAACACTATTAGCTTGTATGCATGCCAGCACATGAAAATTTACATGGACCATTATAGTAGATTTTTATAAGATGAAAAATAGTACCACTTTCCAATCAATCTGGACTGCTCCACTGCTGTGATCAAGTAGGTAGTAGGTGGGATTGCAGTTTGATTACTTACATTTATCTCTACCATATTGTAATTACAACTAAAAAGAAAACAGACTGTGTAAGCAACCTGGGAGGAAACATATATGCCCTAAATAGTGATATGATTCCAAACTGAGAAAAACCTAATGTGGTGCTACCCTTCCTTATTGTCATAAGCAGATCTATACCCTCTTGCAAGAATAGATGGCTATAATGCTAACATTTGAGGATAAATGGCTTCAAGTCAGTTTACAAAGACAAATCTTTACAAGTCTTTAACATGGACAGAAAATATTTTGGCTTCAGTTTTTAATTAGTCAAATATAATCTTTGTGATGGATTAAATAAGTCATTCTAGACAGATGTTATCTTGTTATTTTATAGAAATACACTACTTAGCTGGGCGGCGGTGTTCCGTGCCTTTAATCCCAGTACTCGGGAGGCAGAGGCAGGTAGATCTCTGTGAATCTGAGTCAAGCCTGATCTACAAAATGAGTTTCAGAACAGCCAAGACTATCAGACAGAGAAACCCCATCTCAAAAAACAAAAAATTAAAATAAAAGAAATATACAATTTAGTATTTTTTAGGATTTGTTTTGCAAAGACTTTCATACTTAATATTTTGAGTGCATTGAAATGTCTACCATTAAATTTTGAGGTGGCCATTAAATACTTAAAGTGTTGAAGCAGATAAACATTTATTTACATGTATACTTACATTTTATATTTTGGTTATGCTAGAACAGCAAAAATTTGGACAACAATCTTATCCCATTAGTCAAAATCTAATTTCACATAAACCCAAAGAAGAAATATGCATCTTTAAATTCCCACATGTCAAATACAGCTTATCCAGAAATGAAGCACCAAGCACTGTTTAAAAAAAAATCCTGTCTATTAAGTTGAGAGGGACAATGAACAAAACAACCTTACATTGCCCTTGTACTTCTAAATGGCAAAAATATTTTAGTGCTTTCTATTGGAAACAAAACAAGTAATTTATCCTAGAAGGTTAATATCTGCATAACTATTTTTTTCTTTTTAAAATTTAGATGGGAGTTTAACCCCCAATAGAATTTGAAAATATTGACAGCCTAAATTAATACTATACCTCTTTCAAGACTAAACTAATTTTAATTTTTATAGCTTTTCAAATAGAATATATACAAAATGTTGCTGTCATATACCCTGTAATAGGCAAGCATACAGAAGAAAACAGAAGAAATACACTCTTGAGAAGTCCTCAATCTCTATGATCTGGACAAAGAAGACTCCTTAGAGTCCTTGAAAAACCAAGTGCCAGGACTTCTAATAAGATATATATGATGAAGATGCCTTTGAGGTATTTTATGTTTTCCTCACTATTTATTATACATAAAATCCAATCAAATCTATGTATACAGATTATATGTATTCACCTTTCTACTTTAACAAGTTACATATCTTGTAAAAGTTTCAACCTCCTCTTCCTTCCCAACCCCTACACTGACTTTTCTTGCTCAAATCAAACTACACAGAAAACATCTTTGCCTTTCTACCACAGATCTACCAATTTAGCTGCACAGTGCATAATCCCTTCCCTTGCACTGGAGTCCTGTGGACCTGTTGCTTTCAAAAGTAACCTTTACACTTTGCTTGAATACCAACAAACCTTCTACCTCTTCAGCCTCTTTCTGTAATTATCTTCTCTCCTGCATAATCAGTTTCCAGTCTGCCAAATCACTCTCATTAGTATGTAAATATGCTCTAACATCCTTCATCTAAACAAAACGAAAAACAAAACCCAGAACTCTCTTGACCCCAGAGCTCCTTTGCTACAGTCCTATTTCTCTTGGCTTCTGTCACAAATACTTCTGAAGACTTGTTCACAGATTCCAATTCCAGTTTGTATTTCTCTTCTCAGTCTCTTCCAGGCAGGCTTTGACTTCACTGTTTTGTGGAGACTGCCCTCTGTAAGGACTTTAGAGAGAGCGTTCTGGACAAAGTTGCCATATCCAATGACTTTGTCGTGATCTTGACTCATTTTTCTTTTCTTTTAGACTTATTTTTATTATTTTTAACTTTGTATGTAAATGTATCTGTGTGTGTGCACATATGTGGGAATGCTTCCAGAGACCAGAAGAGGGCATCAGATTCCCTGGAGCTACAGTGATAGGCGGCTGTTGTGAGCTCCTGAATGCCGGTGCTAAAACCAAACTCAGGTACTCTGCCAGAGCAGTACACACTGTTAAGCCATCACTCTAGCCCTGATCTTGACTTAAAGCACTCAGTGAACTGTATTTCTCTTTTCTGTACCTTATCTATTACTTCTTGGCTTACTTTAGTAACTTCTTGTTCTCTGCCTAAACCCTAAGCACTGAATTTTTTTTTTAAGCTCAGTCCTGGGTATAGTTTTCTATCTACTGTAAAGGGTTCTTGGTTTGAAAATGTAAATGCTGCTATATACACTAATGAATGTCAATTCTGATCTTCAGTCTTAGTAGCTCTTTTGAACTCTCAGATACAATGGTTTACAACTGTATGTATATGTGTATACTCGTGTGTGCCTGTGCATGTAGAGGACAGGTGACAAATTTGAGTGTCCTTCCTCAGTTGCTATCCACAATTATGTTGACACAGGTCTTTCACTGACCTGGAACTTACGGCTAAACTGGCTGACCAGCGAGCCTCAGGGATCTTCTTGACTACGTCTACCAGCTGTGGGATTATGAGAGTGCCACGATGTTAGGTTTTTTCAAACAGGGATTCTTGGGCTTAAATTTGTTATCAAGCTTGCAAGTAAAGCAATCTGCTGCTGAGTTATCTCCCAGACCACAGCTGCCTACGTAATAGTTACACTTGAATATCTACTGTTTATTTCTGGCACCGTGTAGCCAAAACCAAATTTGATTTTCCCCTCCAATGCTCCTACACAGTGTCATTAAATTTATTGTTGGTTCCCCAAATGCAAATTTAGTTTTGTCTTTTCTGTCTCTTCATCCCTCATTCCCAATCCCAATTCCAATTACTGATGAGTAAACCTGGTTTTAACTCATCCCAAACTCTTCCCACTTGTCTCTGTCTTCAGCATATCTACTCTAACATGAGCTACCACTTTTTATTAAACCACTGCAGCCTTGTTCACGCACTTTGATTCTGTATTTTTTCTCACCACTACTGCTATATGTACTCTCTGTATTCTCCCACCCTCCAAATTCCCGACTGTTAGTTGCTCCTTCTACCTGTAACTTTGTCCTTGCTTCTCTCATGGATGTTTCTTTTATGTTTTCCAGATTGCAGTTTGATATCATATCTGTACCAATTTATCTTACCACTTACTGTGGAGTCACAGTCACCTGTAACTGTAACATGTATGTAACATGATGGTCACAAAACATGGCGATTGTGTGTCTTTATTACTAAAATGTCAATTTTATGCTATTGGACCTTGCTTATCTTGGCCATCACTAACCCTTAATGCATTGCTGGATGTCTGTATTTATAATAAACACATTTAAAATAAATCTGCATGTAAGTATATATACTTATTTTAATAAGTTGAGTGATTTTACAGTTTTGGGCAAGTAAACTGACATTGTTTCCTTTATTTTGCTGTTGTTTTAGATATTACATAGTATAGATAGGATAAAAAATTAGGCAAATCATGTTATTCTCAGCATTTACATTAAATTATAGATACTTCTATATTTAATGTAGAGTGGTTAAAGTTGTAAAATAGGAAAATGTAATAATTTAACTTTTTCAGAGGGCTTTGGAAACTTGGAATAAGACAAACAGATTATATAAAATTGAACACTTATTTGCTTCTGTTTGAGCATCCTATTCGGTGAAATGTTAAACACAGGCTAAACACAAGTTTAAAAATGACTAGAAAATTAAACATTACTATACAAAATTCACTTTCTTCTTGTGTTTCTCTTACTGAGAAAGCAAAGCAATTTGCTTTTTCTAGCTGACCTTATAGGATAACTGACTAGTGTAAGATAAAAGAAGAATCCTTTGAGAAAAAGAAATTGTAGCTACTATGATGACATTTGGTTTCAACTTTTTGAGAAGTGAAAAGTTCCTAACATTATGTGATTGAATGAAAATATGAAACATGCAGCTGCAATCCTGGTACACAAATCTGTACTTTCAGCCCCCAGGGATAGCAGTGGAGGATACTGAAGACAGCCTGGGCTACTTAGGGAGACTCTATTTCAAAAAAATGGACTAAAGAAAACTATTCCCTTCTTTAAATCCAAGCTCTTAAGGAGTGACTATGAAAGCAACTGGGGAAATAAAGAATATAATCATTTAAAGTTCAAGGGTGACTCATAAAAACAAAAGTTTCTCATAAAATTTGTATGAAGATACTACATTTTAAAAACATTTAATATTGTGTAAAATATAAGTAACTAGTTAAAAGTATGTTGACTGTAAACCCTTTCATGTCAGCTCTTCAATATCTTTTAGGTACTCTTAAATTTAATTACAGAAGTAAAAAATAAATCTATGAATTGGGTAATTCATTAACATGTATAAAATATTTTGACAGTCACATTTAATGAATTAATATTTTAAAAACATTTTGCTTACATTTCTTGGAAATCAATGCATTAATAGAAGAACATTCAAATACAACCACAGCCTTCTAGTGTATTTTTAAAAAATAGTCATTTAATTTGGGTGTTTTCATAAGATATTTTTTCTAGTTCAATGTCAATATATATTTTCACAAAAATGAGTAGAATTATTTACATTAAATATTCACATCCTCAAAATGCATTTGTTTCAAAACTACAAGCGAGAACAACATGATGTAATGTTAACTTATTCTTTTCTGATAGTTTTCTTTTTAAATGAAGTAACCACTTTAACATAAACTATTCTTTTTACTAGCTTTTGGCTTGCTTGTATGTAACATTATGTATTAAAGTTATAAGTATTGATATGCTTGAAATATTTCATGTATGTTGTTATTACAAGTACAGCTAACATTTTAGCAGCCATTGCTAGTTGAAAATTACCCTTTCAAAACAAAATTAAAACTGTTGATATTTTCTTTGCACACAAAATGAAAACTAAGTTAATGGAAAAGAAAACCTCCCAAAGGCATTTATATTATACACACAGGTTTTCAATGTCACAATCTGGGGGGGTCATAATAGCGAAATGATTAGTATGATAACAAAAATGAAACACATTCAGTGACCTTTAGAATCAAGCTTTTCTCATGTTCACTTCTGTTACTACCATTCCAATGGTGTGCCCCTCTCACTGAGAATGCTCCCATTGCAATTTTTATTTATATTTTTCACTCTCAAAGAACTAATTAAAAACCATGAAATTGAACAGAAGCTCCATGCTTTTAAATAAAGAAAATGAGAGTTTTGCATAGTATCAATATATTAATATAATTTTCCTTGAAGAACAACTATAGCACAGGAAGAGAGAAAATGTTAAATTAAAAGGTCCAATGAAAAACATTCATATACATTAAACTTTGCTTTCCATATAATGCAGAAAAAATTTAAAAGCCTTATTATTCATTTATTGTCTTAATATTCAGCATTGTCTCAACAATACTTTGAGCGTATATGACAATGATAATTTTTAGATAATATATTTTAACAATGATCACATCAACCACTTGGATGGGAAAACAACTCATTCTTTTACAAATTCTTTAGCAAGTGAGTGGCTACTAGCTTTTATTTTCTTAGAGTTTTTAAAGACTTTATTTGAAGTAGATTTAGTGACGGAAAACAAATAGATGATAACTAATAAAGCATGCCCAGCTGATATTTCATCATGGATTTGATAATATCTGTAGTTCAGAATTATAAAGAGAAAATATTACTTCCCCTGTTAAATTGAGGCAATAGAATTAATAGTATTTCAGACTTTCAGATTGAATGAAGATATGCTTAAATGAAAAATACGTTAAAGCAAGCTCTGTCTAAAGCACAAGCAGCTAATTCTACAAATAACTCAATGTAGAAAAGACTTGCGACATTCCAGAAACCGCAGAGCATTCCAGATAAATCCTTGGAAATGTGTAGTTTGTTTCTAGGAACTGGCTTTTTCACACCATGTACCATGGTTTCCAACACTTAAAATGATATTGGCTCTTTCTAGAAGAGAGAAAACAGAAGCATGTCTTTTGTAGGAATTACAGATGCGAACAAACTGTACTGAAATGTTCTGATGTCAGCTGGGGGGGTAACTCAGTGGTAGAGTGCTTGCTTTGGGCTGGAGCACCAGCACAAAAACACAAACAATAACAGTTCATATCAATATTGCTTCATACACAAGTTTGTGTTTACCTCATGTAGACAAATTATGACTAAATATAAAATTTGAACAGGATATATGGAAAACACTAATCCTTATGTCCCCAGAGTTTTCTTTATAATCATGGACTATGTGGAGACAACATTGGATCTTCCTTTAATGAGGACTATTGAATTGAAGATCCTG
The DNA here is from genome assembly GCA_001685095.1 of Ellobius talpinus. Classification (NCBI taxonomy): domain Eukaryota; kingdom Metazoa; phylum Chordata; class Mammalia; order Rodentia; family Cricetidae; genus Ellobius; species Ellobius talpinus. Next base: position 25,304 of record LOJH01020885.1, on the reverse strand, counting down.
AGCCAACTGAGTATGGATCCTGAAGTAGCATTTTAGTTATTTTGAATTCCTATTTGATTTGATAACATACCAACTAAAATGCTATTGTGACAAATTAAAGACCAATAGAAGATATAAATATGATGTACAAACATGGTTAAGAACAGATATGTTACTTGAAAGAATATCATTAATAGAATAAATACTTATTGAATTTACAATTTATATTGTGGAATAAATATGTAGTTAACCTGTACCTTCTTTGCTAATACAAAATGAAAACAATTTCCCCTTGGGATGGATGTGGCTCAATGGTACACCTCATAATATGCAGAACTCTCTGTATTACATTATCCTTTATCCTGTTTTGACAGGTAATAATTCTTTAGTGGCTTTGCTATTCTTAAAAAAATGGTTGTTCTTAAGGATAGGAGAATTATCCTTTGAAAATTTCTCTTTTTTCACTGTCTCTGCTATGTGAGAAAATTTCTCTTAATATGAAACAAATCAAAGATTCTTTTTTTGAAGAAAAATGGTAGTGTGACTAATGAGTATATCGGTTTAAGAAAGGACATTGTTTTGTTTATGAAAATTGCTTTTGTTAGAATAGTGTTAAATATAATATTGTGGAAGTGACTTGAAGTCTCTGAGATGTACAGATATTCTAATTGTCAAATTCTTTTGGAAAAATTGAAGTTTTTTAGAAGTCCTTTACCTCCCTTAGACATTGAAGCTCTCTTAACTTGTTTTATTTTAAAATGAAGTTAACTTGAAAAGCTAAACTTTTAGATCCATTCTGTGACTTCAAAAGAGAAATCTGCCAACAAAAGATAAAACCCTTGATCCAGGATTAAAGAACTCAAGCTTCGTTATATATAACTCAAGCCAAATTATAAAGACGCTCAAAATAATTTGATCTAGTGATAGTTTGAATCTAACTACTAGTAAGTAAAAGAGGTTAGTTCAATTATGTCTGGATGATCTGTGTCTTCTAGACCTTTCCAACTTTATTCACAGGAGACATATGTATCATGTCACATCTCTGTATAACAAAATCCTACTGTTTTTCTAATAAATCTTTAAAGCATATGCCTAAATCTTGACTTTTAATGGGAACAGTAAGATGAAGATGGGACATTTATTTTTATGCAATATAAGGTTTTTCTTCCCTTTGACTCTGTTCATTTTGGTCATGGGCAATCACTTCTTTCCCTGGTTAATGGATTCTGTTGGAAAGGATTTTGTGTAAGCTTTGAAGTGCATATTATTACATCTACTAGAAAAATTAGCTCAGGTATGAGATTAGTTTCAGGTTTGGTTTGAAATGAAATCATGTTTTTACAGGCTATCAGAAGAATGAGTTCATATATGGACTGACTTCTGATGTTAAGATCCTAGGGAGCCCACAAGCATGATTTCCACTACCAAAAAAGTAATTGGTCTTTGGGAAGAATTTTAAGAGATTCCAAGTTTCAAAATATATCTTTCTGATGGGAAATGAACATGCACTTCACACTTGACTAACTCCTACTTGTTTAGACTTATTCTAGAGCAAGATCTAATCCCACATGAAAGAGTCACTATAGCAAGATGCCAGGAGGCTCCAATCTAAACCTTAAACTCAGGGATTAAGAGTGGCCAATAACAGTGTACTTAAATTCATTTTGTGAAAAAATAATTATGTGTATGGGAAGCATGTTGCTTTATTCAACTATGGTAAATAAAACATATTTTTCTGAACATTATAAAAATGAGAAAGGATGTTGGGAATGTTGATCATAAAAAGGAAAAGTTATATGACTTGAACACATGAAGGACAAATGAGCGTCCTTAGTTGTACCTAATCTACTCCTCTTCTGTTTAAATAAAGTATCAGATATGTTGGATTAATTATGGATATCAATTTATTTGACTGCATGAAATTCAAGTTGTGAAAGTTAAGGAAATCATAATGTAACAACTGATGCATCTGCTTTAAACCTTTTTTATGTTTAAAGACGCAGATCTCCTAAGTTAACACTGGGTTGTTAAAATACTAATTTCTTTTTATTTAATATTAGACTTAACTAACTGAAGATGCAGAAGCAATATTCTATTTTGAATTATTTCCTTTGTGCTTAATTTTCTGTTAGGCAAAGTCAGAACTCACACCTTCTAATTTGAAGGGCTCCCATTTGTATGCTAATAGCCAATATATAATTTTTTCAACCTACCCTGCCATTCAGCTGCTTCCATGGAAATTTACAAGGCTTTTTTAGACTTGCTGTGTTTTGCTATACTGATATAATGACTGTGTTGATAGAACCTGAGAAAGAAAAATGATTGGATGGGAGATTTAAACAAAAAAAACAGAGAAGGCTGAAAATTTTAATAAAGGAATAGAAAAAAAGACAATACTGGTAAAAATCTTGAGATGAAAGTTAACTGATTTTCTCCTAGAGCATACATTTAATATTGGAAGATATCAAAACAGACATTTAGAACACAGGTTGGATGATATGCAATTTCCTCTTCACTATCACTGCCATAGAGAACTTTATAAAACTTTACTTTTCACAGATTAAATTTGGCTTTTTTTCTATTGTGGGCTATGAGAGGCTTTTGAGTTGTGACTGGAAGGCTGCCTTATCCAGTTTACAGCTGGGTAGGTTTTAGAGAGTGATACGCAGTATAATAAATCTGTGATTATAGCATGTGTAACACACTTATCAGCAGTTGTAGAACAATCTTGCAAATTTTCTATAATTCTTCCTTCCTGTTACACTGTCATCATTTCAGATACTTCTTAGCTTATTAGCTGAATGATTTAAATATATCATCTTTGTTCTTGATTGTACATTCGTTTTACATTTTTGGCTATAGACCAGAAGTTGACTTTGAGAAAATAAAAAAATTTACGTGGTCTGATTTTCAAAAATCTAAGAACTCACTCATTAGAATTGATTAAGATTTCTTAAAAGCAAGTACATAATGTATATGCATATTTTTAGTTATAAGGGATTATTCTTAACTATAATTATGAAAGTCATTAGCTTATTTTTGGATAATTATCTTATGATTGTATGTATCAGATAAATATAGTTATTGAGCACAGGCACCAGTAAACCTCAGAATGGGAAATCTCAGAATGTTTCATGTTATATTGCCATCTGCATTTGGTATTTTAACCATTAACATCCCAAGATCGTTTTTTGTTTGTTTGTTTTTCGGTTTTTTTGAGACAGGATTTCTCTGTAGCTATGGATCCAGTCCTGGAACTAGCTCTTGTCGACCAGGCTGGCCTTGAACTCACAGAGATCCGCCTGCCTCTGCCTCCTGAGTGCTGGGATTAAAGGCATATGTCACCACCACCCAGCTATATTCACAGGGTGCATGACTATTAGGCAGCAAAGAAATATTCTTATATTTTAATGTTTATGTTTAATTTTGCACATATTCCTGCCTTGTTCTGTCCATAATGAAGTTCACATTACACTTAACATTATCATGCTCATAGCTTGATAAATAAACATAATTTTACAAAATTTGGAAGAGGACATGGGATTAGAGAATAGAAAGAGAATGTTTTAATAAATCAGGAAAGACATATATAGAAATGCAAATTAACTAGAAATAGAATTACATCATCAGAGTTTTAAATGAAAACTATTAACATATTCTTAATGTTGCCATTACTGAATGTTAATCCTACAGAATTTTAAATATTACTATAGAATTTATTTCATCAAGGCATATAGATGCTCTAGACAGAGTCCTATGATGGACCATATTATTCCATTTCTTATTTTTCTAAATACCTTTTTGTTGTTTTATAAAAATAAATATATATGATTAATAAATTTAATCATCTGTAATCATTTAATAGATATTTAAAGACAGATAAATATGGAAATTTTGTATTTCTCCTAAATGTTTCCAGATTTGCATAAATATATCAAGCGAACTGCTGAGAGTCTATGAGTGTTGCATGGCCATGCATGAAGGTGGCTAGAAAATATTACTAGCTATTTCTGACACACTTACTTAAAAAGGATGGAATTCCACTCTTTTCTTTTTCTGTTTAGTCAATGAATACTCTAAAGACACCCTTTTATCTCTATACATGCTTTTTTTGTTGAAATGAGAAAAATTAAGCTGCAATAGGAGGAGCAAAACCAGGAAGATGAATCAATGAAAGAAATGTAGAAGGATCTTGCATAAAAAAATCTTACAAACAAAACTAAAAGGAATAGAAGTGAGGATCCCTAAGTGGAAACAGTTTATCCTCTCGTAGAATTTCAGCAGGAATTTAGGGATGTGGAGAGGATGCCTTTGTCTCTGACACTGAATAAAAGTTAGTTCACTAAATCTGCATCTTTAGACAATCTGATCTGCATTTTTCTTTCCTCAATAACCAGCTTATTTTTCACTCATCACGATGGTAATTTTTGTGGTTTCATGGGAGCAGATAATTTTATAGTTGAGTTTGTTTTGAAAGGAGCACTATTTTGATAAGCTGACAAATTCACTGGAAAAATACATTTGCTTTTTTTTGCTGTAAGCCTCAGAGAAGATTATGACAACACATCTCAGATGTGTTATTTTTATATACTACAATAGACTGCAATTTTAACATTATATATGTGCATATATATGCTTAAATGTGAGATCTATTTATATCATGTTTATGGTATCCATACTAATTTCTTAGAAGATTTTGAGAACACCTCAGAGTGTTCACATAACTTATTTTTGTGAACAAAATATTTGAATTGTTGAAGTTGGAAGAACATCAGTTATCAATCAACTAGTTGTGTTTATTACCTTGGGGCACTGCAAGTTATCTTAAATTCAGTAAATCATTTCCCATTTAGTCTATGGCTACTATGTTAGAACTTTTGTTTAATAAAAAGGTCACATTGTGAACAATAAACTTTCTCAATGCTTTGATAATTGTTTGTCATACTCGTGAGGATGAATTCAAGGCAACAGCCATAGGTTTACTCCACGTGTCTATCTATCAAAACTATCAGAGTAATGGACTCATTCTTGGTCTTTCCAAGGGTAATTCTTGTAACATACTAGAGAAATACAGTATAGTTAGTAAAAAATTAGAGGGGGAAAATCCTCTAAACAACCACCTACTATGAAATGTGTAGAACCCTATAAAGTTAGTTTAAAAATATAGACAAACCCAGCCTTAGAATATTTAAGAGCACAGTTATTTTTGTCCATCTCCCTCCCCAACAACGCCCTTCATATGGTAGTCACACCTGACACAAATGCACTACATGGGGTCATTGATCATTTCTGCAAATCGTTGTGACAACATCAGGCACCAACAGTTAAGTTATTAAAAATAAAACAAGAGTACAACCCGCAGAGTTGAACAAAACTATCAAAAAAGGAGCATGTCAAGTTGGAAGCTACTTGATCACAAAACACGGAAGAATGGTCAACTATTTCTTTCTTATCTATCATCAAACTCTACACACATCTTTGAAGATGCCACACCTGAACACATTCCTTTAAGTTAAGTCCATGAACACTTCCCAAACATTTCTATACAAAGTTACACATTCATGCTGAGTTACTTATCATTATGTAGTGATAATCTGCAGTGGGCCAGAGTTTCATTTGCAGGCTATTCAGAGAGGACCTGTGTAGCAGGATATTGAAATCCAGGGTGGGAGCATAAACGTAAGGTGTGCAGCCATAGTCTGAACAGGAGACTGTGGGTTGTGAAGGGATGTCTGGAGAATCAGAAGGATGAGTTGTAGAGGGTATATCTTTCTTTGTAGAAATGCTGAGGCACAAAATACAGGTGTTTATAGTACTTTCATACATGAAACCCCTTCTCCTGTATGTGCATCATATGTAAACGTAAAGTCTGTATGCTGCTGACTATTCGTCTCTGATGTCCAATGAGTATGACTCCAATTCGTCTAATATCACTGAGAGAGTATGAGGAGGGAGAGAAGGGAGAGGAGAGAGAGAGAGAGAGAGAGAGAGAGAGAGAGAGAGAGAGA
>LOJH01020883.1:0-13323 GCA_001685095.1 Ellobius talpinus | reverse complement strand
TGTGTGTGTGTGTGAGAGAGAGAGAGAGAGAGAGAGAGAGAGAGAGAGTCTGTACAGTGTTATCTGTCTGTGCATATGTTTCAGGGCTAATCTTCTAAAGTAGGATAACCTGGTCCACTCTTTCCTGAGGAATACAGTTTCTCCTCTTCTCAGAATTCTTTGGTTACCTTTACTTCCCAGTCTAGGGTTGATGCTTCCTGGGCTTTCCCTTTCCTTGTAAGTACATATATTGTGTTAGCCTTGCTCAGCTCATGTTTAAGCAAACCTGTGGACAAGAAATTATGGGGTAGCTTCTGGCATTATGAGGCAACACAATCAAGCTAGTACTTGATACTAGTCTCCAGTCCTCCCAGGTCCCTAAAGTGTATGTGTGTTCGTGTGCTGAAAACTCCAGAGTTCTTCTCTAGAAAGCCAGACTGTTTCTAGTTCTGCCCAGTTTGAGATAATTGCCCCTGGAGTTTTACCCTTTATACTCAGATATACCCAATATATTCCACTGTGAAAAGCACACAGGTAGACATGTACAAGGACAACACTGAGTTCCTAGAAGCTCCCCTCACACAAGTTTGGGGAAATTTGCTAGTATAAAAAGGGGTGAATAACCACTATCTTACTGTATCTAAAGTGTGTGTGTGTGTATGTGTGTGTGTGTGGTAAAGTACAAAATGTTGAATTAAAGAATCTATGTTAGGCCAGGACTTTGGAAATTGGATCCTCAAACTGGTTCACACACAGAATCCATACTTGTGCAAATCGGTTAATGTAGTGCAAAATCTAATTGGTCTTAATAATAAAATCCCCAAGTCATATATAGAGGTGAATGATGAAAGATCAGAGAAGCAGAGCAGCCACTAGATTTTACCTCTACCAAATCCTCGGGCCGAATGGGCAACCCTGTCTCTAGGAATCCTCAGACTAAATGCTTTGAGCTCCTGTCTCCTCCAGCCTTACTCCAGCTCCTCTCTCTACCCAGCCTGTCTTCACCTTAGTAGTGCTGGGATTAAAGGTGTGTGACTCCCAAGTACTGAGGTTAAAGATGTAAATCACCACCACCTGGTTCTGTTTCTCTTTTAGACTGGATCAATCTCCTGTAACCCAGGATAGCCTTGAACTCATAGAGATCCATCTGTCTCTGTCTCCGAGTGTCGGTATCAAAGGTGTGTGCCACCACTGCCTGACCTCTATGATTAACTAGTATGGCTAGCTCTGCCCTCTGATCTTCAGGCAAGCTTTTTTTTTGTTACAACACAAATTATCACCACAGGTTAAAGTGACAGAGAATATCTCAGAACTTCTGACTACCCTCTATCCACGCCATGGCATATCTATATGCCGCCGGCTCCTTGTATTTCAGCTCATTTATTAATCTCTGAAATCATCTTTTTATTGTTTTCCTTCTTCATTTTTTCTTTGTTTATCCTATGCCTCAGAATTTGTGCTTATAAGGGTATGGAAATTATTTTTCTTTTTGCTTTGTTCCTAATTCTTACAATTCTATGAGCATCTAGGAACAAATCAGTAATACTTGCTAGATGGAGGGATACACGGATGGGCAGACTAAACTAAGATCTTGCTTAGTCTCCTCCCTCACCCATTTTTTTATACTAAAGCATTTCATTTAAACTAAGCAATCCTAAAATTAAACCAAATTCCTCCAAAATTTATTGTCAGTTCAAAGCAATATATATCATTTTTAATATATTTTATCTGTGAAGGGGAGCCAAATAAGGATCTATGAAAATAATAACCAGGCTGTTTGATTTGAATAAATACCAGAATTTATATGAGGACCCATATTTTATCTGCATCAGAAATCGTCCCCTGGGTAAAATGATTTTAATTATCTACTCAGGGCTCTTTGCAAATTTTCCTAGTTGACCCAATAGTCACTTAAGTTGGCTCCCAAATCTTTTCACAAAAAATTACAGTCTCTAAACTCCATCTCCATGTGCCTCAAATGCCATTACATGCTAGACCCCAGTTACCCCTGCAAATGCTGTATGTAGACTTCTTCACCAGCATGGAAGAAAGGCTAGATGCAGTCTCTGTAGTCTTGAAGAACAGGTACCATTTCCCAAGCAACCCCTGAGGACAGTCTTTGATCACAATGCACCTGTTCACTTCCTTTCTCCACAGCCTCCTTCAAGTCAGCCACAAAGCCCCCTAGGGATGCAGTTTTGAGTTTGTCTGGATGGAGTGGTTAGTAATTAGTTCCTTTTGCATTTGGTAATTCTGTTAACACAACTCAGTAGGTGTCTTGTTAATTTGTTCATTACTAGGTGGATGAGAATGTGCATCTCTTCTGTGAATAACAATTATTCCTAAATGAGGTAATTTTACCAAGACGGTGAAATTTTCTCACTCTCCCCTGGTTTAAGAATATTACTGCCAAGAATGAACAGCTCCAAACAAAGCAAGCTGTGCGAGGTGGAGGACAGTGCTCTTCCGTAGAAAGTGGTGGGAGTCAACGGGGTTATTTTTACCCTCTTCAAAGGAAGTAGTCCATTGAAGAGTGCATAGGGCTTCAGAAGGAAGAAAGGGGACACTTCTGGTGGTGGGACTTCTGCTTCTTACTCAGGGAGCCCTGGCTCTATGTGTGCTCTTTTCGGTATTAAAGAGACACGTCACCAAAGGGATGTAAGGAGAATGGATAGTTACCACATCAGCAGCAGCAGCATCCCGGGAACTTGGTCATGGTCGATGGAACCCTACACTGGTGGACACAAATTCTCAAGGTCTTCTAAGAAGAGCTGTCAAATCACAGAGGATCTGGGATATGGAAATTGCACAACAGCTATTGCTACTCGCAGATAGCATTTTAAAAGGGAAGCATCAATAAGCAACTAAAAGTTCTCAGGCCATCAAGCACTATCCCTACTATTTTATACACCTTTTGGAACACTTAACCTGACCTCCAGTAACCATAAGAAACAGAAACTCTGCTCACCTATTTTAAAAATGAGAATGCCGGACCACAGAGAAGCATGGTACCATGTACAGCATTGTGTCTCTGTTAGAGAGCAGTGCAACGAGGGCTCGCTCCTTCTAGTACCAATAATGTTTGGAGGTTAGTATTTGGGTCATACTTTTCCTAGTATCTCTCACAATGTTTAGCAAGAAGACTTTTGTCCAATTAGTGTAGCATCACATCAATGATAAGAACTGAGGATTTTGAGCAGGACAGCATGCATTCAAATCCTGATTCTGTAACATTACCTAAGACTTGGAAGGCTCCATTTCCTCTTTATACAATGGATATAATCCCAGCACTACCTCTAAAGGGTTGGGAGCTTCCTGCTTATTCCAGAGTCTACCCCCTTAAGGACTCAGTTACAACTAGGTACCCACAACTCAACGGCTAACCTGGAGTATGACAGTAGAAGAGCAATAGTTATGTGCAGGTGAAATGAACTATGCTGTGCGCAAATTTTAAAGGGATGGAATCCTTTTGTTTCATTCTTTCCTTCTCAAGCCAAGCTAGGAACAAAGCCCCACTCATCCACTCTAGTATTCACACAGCATGGCTGGCAGCTCATGCATCTCGGTTATCTGTTCACACCTTAAGAGCAGCAGAAGGAACATTGGGCAGGAGCTGTCTCATTCCACAGGGCACGGCAAAAGGCAGAACTGAAGTGATCAGCACTGTTTCCGTCTGAAAGCTGATAGATAGGCTTCTTGCCTTAAATGGGGCATAGGGATGCACGTGGGGGAAAGCAAGGCTCCACGTTGAAGTTTTTACAATGTCATGCACCACAGATGTAGGAAATCTGCTGAGCCCAGTGAAACAGGGACACCTGAGTTAGAGACAGGCTCTGGGAGACATCAACTCAGTATGCTCTCCAAGCTGGATGAGAGCCAAGTCCAGGAGCGACTCTGCTGTCATTCCTTTTCACAGCCACTGCCAAACAAGTGTAAAACTCTAGCAAGCTGAAGAGACAGGCTTGGTGGCAGGGACTTAACAGAAATGTGCTGCAGGACCCAAGAGAGCTGAAATATGGAATACAGCGAGCCGAGGCCAATCTGCACAGAGGCCTGAAACACGTAGGCATGGCACTCCTTTCCCATGGAAGAAGGGAGCACAGCTAGGCAATCTAAGTGGGCTGGAAGCCATGTGGGGCTGCTGGATCCATCTCTCTTGGGTTCCTTCCCACTTTACCATACTGGAAGCCTGCAGCTGGGCCTGAATATAAACTCCACTTCTCCAGAGGAGCATATGTAGAATGTAACAAATTAATGCTAACACATTCATTCAATTTCTATTTATTGACATGTCATTTTTCATTTTGACGTTTTTATCCCCAAAAGGGCTGTTTCATCAGACGCGGAAGAAGAACATCAACAAAGGAGGATGTCTTTATGATGCTTTTCGGTTCACTCAATAGCTTTTCCAAGACCAAACACGACAAGGAGGGCTTTGCCCAGATGTGTTCAGAGACAGTGTGGTCCCACCACAGAAGCCTGTTCTCATGGTACATGGCATCTGGTCCTAGAGGGGGGCGGTGGCAGGGAGGGAGGTGGCCTTTGCGGTAGGTGAGAAGATTTCGTTTGCAAAGCCACCACACGACATAGTCTTAAAGAAAATCATCTGTCTTTGCCAAGATTCAACCAAAACTTCAAAGGAATTTGAATTTCCTTACTATGGATTTAAAGACCTCCAAAGATGGAAGCCCAGATTTAGCAACAAGAGCAGCAAAGCCAACTCAATCTTCCTGAAGGCATCAACCAGATAAAACCTCACTGTTTAGTGATGCTTCCTGTCAACTGACCAGCCTCGACTGGTAATGCCCACACAGTAAAATATCTCTGTCAGGAAATTGTGCTAATTTCTCTAGATTTTGCAGATGAGAATTGGAGCACACAGAGAAGATGAATAGGTTTGCCTGCAGGCCTTCAGTGACTCATCACCAATCTAAGTATTACAACTCAGGGCTCCTGACTTGCAGCTCTGAGCTCACACCTTCAGGATGAGTCTTCTTAGATCCGCCAGACGACGGCTTCAAAGTATTTATGGCAATTAGAGTAAGAACGCTGTCTCCTATTGGGACACACCTACCAGATTCTCCTTTTGGGCCTTGGCAAGGTTGTTGCCAGTGAGCAGGGAGCGGGAGGCAGAATTTAGCGCTTGGAGTCGTCCAATCTCTAGGCAGACTTCTTAATGGCAGAAATCAGGCCTTATAAGGAGAAAAGTTGGAGATGCGAATTCTCTCTCTGGCATAACTTGGAAGGAGCAAAGTTAGGGTGTGGGGGAGCAGAGAACTAGGCATCGCAACTGTTTGTTCCTTAACTTGAAACTGATAACTGAGTTTAGCTAATATTATGCCATAACTTCATTCCTAGTGTGATAACCCGCAGTCCCTGTATTAATTCTCTTTTCTTCCTTGCAAATGTATGCTATATATTAAGAAGCACTTAAGCAGATAAAAATAGATCTCAGGGATTTCGGCTTTATTTGCTGCCCTCTGCCAGGTAGGTAGTGGCAGCGCCACTCACTTCCCTGTACTCTAGACAAGTTAGGTTCTAAGGGACGAGGCAGAGATGCTCACAAACACGTCTTGAAACTAGCACCACCCTTCACCTAGGCAAAAATAAGTTAAAGCTTAGGGAAAGATAGGTCCTCACTAATGATTTATCTGGAAAAAGAATCATTGTCATTTTGTTTTGCATTTGGGTCTGGCGAATAGGAAGGCAGCTGTTCCCTCCCAAAAATAAAGGTGAGCAAACTGGCAGACTGCGTTCATTGCTCAGGTTCTCTTCCGAAGGGGCTTATTTCCACCCCTCTTCTTTGCCTAGTCAGTTATTCTTTCAAGTCACACGACCGTGAGCCCTGACTGTTGCGGCAGGAGCCATTCTTCCTATGTTCTGCAGAGCTTCCGCGGTCTCTTTCTTTCCAACCTTCCTCAGAGCTGTCCTAAAGGCACAAGTGTGAAGCCTGGAAGCCATCCCCAGGAGAAGCCCTGGAGATGGTGTTAGGCTAAACCCTTGTCTTACAAAGGATTCTTTACTGTCTGGATGGGTTTCACCTAGGAATAGGAATTTACATAGCCATAAGGTGCCTTCCCTCCTCTTCCGCAGCTCTCTCAGCTTCTAGAAAAGGGGGTAAGATTTCATGCTATACCACAAAGGAAGTGACTCTTTCTTTAGCTAGCTTTAATGGCTCACCTTCACTTGAATGACAGTTTTCTCCGAAATGGAACACTCCTTTGTGACCATTTACTACGACTGTCTAAATCTTGCTTCTAGCATTTTAAAAACACACTAACCAAGTGTAAAGGTTATATTTAAAAAAAAAGTTCAAGACTTGCATAAGCAGTGGTGAGAAGGTTGGATTTGATGTTCACTGAGAACAATTTGGAGGGAGAAATTCATGACTCAACTCTGGCTCTGTCCCAGGACCCCTTCATACTCTGAGCTTTTTGCACCCGGGCGGATGTCTTCTGCTCCAAGCCCTCAGAACCATCCATCCAGCCCTCCACGATAAGAGCCAGGCAAAACTTTATCAGAGGGAGAACCAGACTAGGCTGCTGGCACTTCAGCGGCCAGGTGAGCTTTGTTCTGACTCCATTCTGTCGGGCTTAACAAGCAGATATTAAGGAAAGTTTATAGACCATCTAAATGAAAGGCTGTCGGTGGAGACAAGCTTGGTGCAGACGGTGCTGCAAAGTGGCTGTGAGCAAAGGCAGTTTGATATGGGAGCAGCCGCTTCCACCACCCCCCACTAGAAGCAAGGCTTAATCATCTGGCACCCAAGAGTCTGGAGTTCAGGCTGGAAGAGAGAGAGACGCGGCACCTGACAGGACTCTGGGCGTGAGCCTCGTCATTAGATTAGATACAAACTTTTATTTACAGAAATCGGTTCCTTGGCTGGCCCTAACCTAGAGTGACATTTCACATCCAGAACCTGCTTACCTAAGCATGGAAGGACAATGGCCACAGCAAAACAAGAAAGAGTTTCAAGGAGGAGACAAGCAGTGGCACTTAAGGCCTGAGAAAGGAGGGCCCTGAGAAAGCCTACAAGTCACGGCGCCCTATGGAAGAGCAGTATAAGATTTCATGCGTAGGCTGTGGTATGTAGGGCAAGCCCATAGAACCCTTCTATCAATCTGCAGTGACACCAAAGTCTTCCTCAGTCCACATTCCTTTCAAGTGAGTGGGTTTTCTTTTAAATGTATATGAATCAAGATGCCTTAGAAAGGCTATGTCCCTAATGCCACCAACCTTATGTGTCAAGCTCCATGTCATGATGCTATTACTATTACTAATTACTCTTCCATTATTTCTTCCTTCACTGCAAGTTAAAGTCAATTAGAAAAACAATTGCTATATGTGCTTCAAAAACAAAAAGAATAAAACAGCCCCGACATGCATGTCTTCCTCTCCTGTTTCGGCTATCCATCTTTCATAACCAAGGCTGCGAATGCTTCTTGAAACAGTAGAGGTGTGAACGGCGGGCATCTTCTTCCAGAAATCGCTCCAAGCCTCATTGGCATACCCCTAACAGTGTGTGCATGTGCAGAGGGAGCTCGTGCTGACTTGAATCAAGAGCACATTTTCTTTGACTGAGGCAGACCATAAAATTAACCATTTAAAGTAAACAATTCAGTAGCATTTAGTATTCACCGTGTTTTATAACTTGCATTTCCACTGTAGTTCCAAAAGCTGTTGAGTTACCCCAAAAGGGAGCCCCATACACATCCAGTAAGTTATCCCTGATTCTCCCCTGCTTTCCTAGAGCAGCCTGGGGCACCACCGTACTCGGGAACAGTGCTCACACACGCTTTGTTGTGGTGGATTCAGTATTGCTATTCCCAGTGGAACACACACCCCGCCCCCCACGCAGTCATATTGGGTTAGGGGTTTTCTCATGGTCCAACCACAATTAAGATCTTGGGTCTAGACACAAACGCTCCCAAAGACAAGGTCCTCACCACTTCAGGATTGCATTACACTGATCAAAGCCACCACAGTCATGAGCCCAGTTTACCACAGTCTTTCAAGACAATTGTCATTATTCCTTTCTGTGGCTGCTGGGGTTTTCCTTGAAGCCAAATGATAAACCCGAGGATCATTTTCCTTAGACTTGTTCAAGAAGTCCATCGGATAGGTAAGGAATGCAGGTGACCACATGGAGCTAAATGCCCCTCTGGCCAGCAGATTTGTATCTAGGGAGAGATTTAAAATCATAGACCCCAGTCTGCAACCCAGGCTGCCCCCCCTCAGGGATCTTACACACATGCACACTAACTTCCTTTAGAATCCTCCTATTTTTAGTTACACAGAACTTTTTAGAGAACTTTCTCTTGGAAAGTTTGAAGGCTTTCAGCAGTTATTTTTGTGATTCTTAAGGAGGAAGGCCTAGCTTTTCCACCTCAGAGATGCCATTTTTTTTCCTTTTTAACATCTGACTCAAGTAGCCAGATTGTAACATGCCCCACTTCCTTCTCTTGTGCCTTGTCGTCATTCAAGGCAAGCAGTTACACCAAATCCAAAAGAAAATAAATCATTTAAAAATATTCCCCCCAATGTACTGTTAAAAAAAACATTGTCTAATAAGGTTCATTTACATTGTTACCTGAGGCCATGGAGAGTTATGCAGAGTACATTGCATAATTCCTCCAGGCTGTTAGTGGGTGTGTTCCCTGCCTGTGGAGAGAGGGGAGAATTTTCAAAGCGATCAGGATGCCAAAAGGAAAAGATGGGGAGAACCTATGAAAATGTCAATTCTGATGCAATGGAGAGTTTTTCTCTGTCCTTTTCTATTATTTCTATTTGAAAATCTGTAAGTATTTTTAGCATAACTTTTGCAAACATCATAAATAAGTGGTGCTGATAAGACCTAATGCCCACCAAACTGACCTAAGGATGTGGACCCATAAGCTTGTTCAGTTCTGAGTCCTTCCCCTTCCTGTTGGAATCTGAAGCCCCCATCATTACATTTATAAAACCATGTCAAGGAATCCAGCAGTGAGGATGCTTGATGTTGCTGCTAATTGACAGTTCAGTCATTCAACAGTTTATTTTTGGCATCCTATTCTTTCTTTTGATTCTCAAAATCACTTTTGGTGGTGTGGAGAGGTGCAACAGTTCTATTTCCAACCAGAAGATATCACCAATCCTTCAGCAATTATGCAAAGGGATTATTCGTTCAGTTTAAGGTTCAATGAACTCATATTGAGAACCTACGGAAAGTGTAGAATATAATAAATTGGATATTTCGCTTCTATAGAGGGTAGCAGATTTGAAGTCTCCTGTTGCAAGTTTAGTACTTCCATGTGTAAATAGGAGGGCAAATGTAACTGTTCTAGCTACCACATGTACCCATAACTCTAAGCTGAACTCTCATATGTACATGTCTCAGTGGCCACAGTAGAACTCCAAGACAATAAAAAAGGAAAATGGCCATTAATCCATCTATTTAATAATCCATCTTTCACTCTTTGATAGAACTGTAGTAATTTTTACGCCAAAGAAAACACTCTAGTTAGCATCAGAGTAAATGAGAAATAAGAAAAGAATGGAATGCTGGGAGGATCTAATGAGTGCTGAAGTATTTGCTAGAATACTTTCATAACCTAAATAATGGAAGAAACAATGTCTATGCCAGTTCATGCTCACAATGTTTATCCAAACATCAACAATTAACCTTAAGGCAGTCACAATGAACATTCACATTCTTAGTCTTTCTCAGGAACTTAGGGCATCTCTCCTTCCTAATTCTTTGGTTCTTGAACCCGTACACTTTGTTCTTTGCCTCCATCTTTACCCCTCATATTAATAACAGAATATCAGGTTCCACTTAATCCATAAACACTAATTAAGCAGCTATGAGCCTGATCATCATCCTAGACAATGGGATCCAGTGAAAGAAAGGCAAGCAAGCTCCTGTCCTTCAATCCCAGGCTAAGAAGTCAAGAATACAATAACTCAGAGGACAAACATCATAACTACCATAATGACAAAATGAAATTATACATTTTAAAAAAATGTAAATCTTGTGCTGTGTGATATTTTGTTTGTGTTCTGACAAAGCTTGCTTAACGTCAGAGGACAGAGCTAGCCACTACTTAATAGCAGAGGTCTGGAAGTCTGTAGAGAGAGGAGACAGGAAGTGATGGGGGGTGGGGCAGAGAGAGGATCTAGGCCTTTTTCGGACTGAGGAAGGGAAGGGGTGGGAAGTCACTGGTGGCTGCTCCCCTGCTTCTCTGATCTTTTAGGTTTTTACCCTAATGTCTGACTCCAAATTTTATTGATAAAGATTAATTAGATTAACGCTTCAATCTAGGATGTGCCTCAGTCATTGAATGTCTCATTTACAGCCAATCTCTAGCTCCTATTTCTAAAACCCACTAATTTCTTCTGAAAGAATGACTGTACTACCTCCAAACGAACACTCTCATGTGTCCACACCCTTAAAACCTAGTTTGTTTCTAGTAGAACACTTCATGATTAGAACTTTTCTTGATTTGGTTGTTGGTTGTTTGACTTTTGTTGAGTCAGGATCTCATGTAGGTCAAGCTGACCTGGAACTAGGTAGTCCAGGTCATCATGTATCTGATATGTCAAATATCTTTAACATACAGTATATATCTTAAATATATGATTCTCCTTTCTCACCTCCAGAGTGATGTCATTACTGCCATGTGCCACGAGCCAGAATGCTAGTTTCAGTATTGTTGAGGAAAAAGAGGGAGGGATCATTAGTGCTGTTAACTTATCATGAACATATACATGCGAGACTTTTCAGGGTAGAAACAAAGATGAAATTGTTTTCTCCATGGGAAGCAGACTTGAGAAAATATTGCTTCCTTTTATCCCAAATGTTTTTGGCAGCTGATGGCTCCCTTGCCTTAAAGAACTTTTAATCAGTGGTGGTGAACATGTGACACCTGATCTGCAAAGCCCAGTGGGGTCTATATACTTCATACAGTGTGACCTCCCTGCTCTAATATGCTAGATATTGATGCTTAGAAAGAGGGAGAGATGAGCTCCTGAGATTTCCTTGTTATATTTTGTATCTTTGCCTGGAAGAAGAGTTTCAGAACCAAGTTAGTCAGCATCAGAAGAGAAGCAAACCAGACAGCACACAGTCCCAAGAAAGCATTTCAAAGTCTTCCAAGTGAGGATATTTTTAAAAAATGAATAAAAATTAAAATAAAATAACTCTCAAGAAATGCAATTACATTTTTGCTTAGTTCTTACTGTCTTTTGTTCAATCCTTCTCCCTTCTACCTTGACTTCCTCCTTTCTTCCTGTTTTCAATATTTTTGTTTGTTGAGGAATATGTTGTGACTGTTTTTATAGTTTTTTTTAAGAACATAATTTGACTGCAAATCAGGTAGAAGTCATTTGTTTGTTACCTCAGGTATTTTCTGAAAACTTTAACTTCACAGAAAAAGAGAAGACACTTACACAGCATGCTCTTCCAGGATGCAGTTTGATTAAGTTTCATTAAAATATAGGAAACTATTTCTAATTAACCTAAAAATAAGCATCTGATTGCCATCAAGGTGCACCAAGCACACAGAGATGGGGTACCCTGTGATGGGCAGGCCTTACTACAGAAGAGCAGGAAGCTGACCTAAAAGGTACAACCACAGATGGCAGCCAGGCAGCCTGGCGGCTCTCTTCGTCCACACCCACTAAAGTAGCCCATGGAAACCAACATGGGTGGAGTACTGGGACAATAATAACAGAAAAGTCATTCAGAAGGAGGCAGCCTGTGTCTGTAACACACGGGCCTCATAACCCATGCAGAAGGTGAGAAACAGTGAGAGTGATTGGGAGCAAGGGTGAGCAAAAGAGAAAGGGGGGAGGGGGGCTGACAACTGTTCGTCCCTTTTCATGTGGTGATGAAATTTAGGCTAATGAATATTGACACACTGGAGATTTTTGAGCCAATGTGGAATTTGACCAGAAATAGCTTAAATTATTATTTTGATAAATAGTATTGCCAAATGCTATAATTGGAAAGGAATGAGTTATTTTAAGTTCTATTTGTATGTGTACCCCAATTATGGTCATCATGTTTAATATGATGGTAAAGGGTGGAGGGGTACCTAAATCTTTGAAAAGCTTTAGTTTAAATGGGAAACATATGATTTCCCTGACTCATCTCTATTTTTAAAGTCCAAAGTACACATTACCCATTTGCTGCAGAAATGAATCACAGTGGACATTTCATTTTCATTGAAATCCCATGTATCTTTAGACCAGGATTGGTCCATCAGCAACAATATCAGAGAGGCCATGAATACAATACATGTCTCCAAGTATTTCTCCCAATATGAAGTGGGGAACTGAATCCAACGTAAGAACATAATAGAAAAGCCCCAATTGTAGAAAAAAATAAGAAAGAAAATGGAGGAAAAATGCAAGCAAAAGAAAGTTAATATTCTTTTGAATGTAGTCTTCTGTGAGTGTATTGATAAGCTATGAGAATTCAGTATGCTATATTGTCAGAGGAATCTGGGTACCACTTCTGACTCGGGTACTAATAGTTGGGTGACTTTCACTAATTACATCTTCTCACTAGCTGCACTTTCCCCACCTAGGCCAACTGCATCTCATGGAGTTTTTATGAGGGTTATAGGCACTATACAAGGACACACACTCCACAACAACAAGGCTCCTAATCCATTGCTGATTCCCAAGAGCCAGTACCAGCCCCGACACGCTGGCATAGTGGCATTTCTTACAATCACTCAGCAGATGTTTGCAAGTGAAAGATCTTACTCTCAAGATTTTCATATTTCAGCTCATGTCTTCCAGACAGCTATTAATAGATGATATTATTACCCAATTACATGGGATGAAAAATGATGTCACTGAGAAATTAAGCGAACTATCCAAGGTTATATTGAGAAGAAGGGTCAGGATCTGAGCACTGATTTCTTCAGTGCTGTAAAGAAAGAGTAAGTACTCAATAAATACGCATAGTTCGAATTGAAGAACTCAGGCCCACAGACTGAGCCACACTCAGTGACAGGGTTGACACTTTAATGACTGCCTCCCAGTTGTCCTTTTGCCTTCACATTTTTGAAAACAGAAGTAAAGTAATAAGCACGGTTTCTGCCTGAGAGGTTACTCTAGGAAGCAGAACAAGGATGCTGACTAAAGAATTGCGTGGAACTATATTGAAAGTTAAGTTGTTAGACACAGAGCAGTTGGCTATATGCAGATAAAATAGGATACCACCAACTGAGTAATTTAACATAAAAAAAATTTAGTCAGTTCATGGTTCTAGAGGCTAGGCAATAGCATGGTACCAAGTCATCTGTAGTGTAAGGGGAGCAGGCCTGCTTTTCGTCCCACCCGGCTCCCACACGG
>LOJH01020882.1:0-11879 GCA_001685095.1 Ellobius talpinus | reverse complement strand
TGTGTGTGTGTGTGTGTGTGTGTGTGTGTGTTTCTCCCTTCCTCCTCCAGAGGCTGTTGTGTAGCTAAAGATGACTTGGAACTCTTGGATCCTCCTGTCTCTGCTGAGTGCTAGATTACAGGTGTACACTGCCCTACCTGGTTCATGCAGCACACAGGTCATACCCAGGGCTTTGTGCATGCCAGGTGAGCACTCTGCTCACTGAGCCATCCTCATCCTCAGTTCTTTGTTGGTGCATTTTTGTGTGTTGGGTATTTTTGTGTTATGTAATTCTAATTCTTACCAATTCAGATCTTGGTGGCATCTTCTTGCTTTTCCACATGAAGTTATGCTTTGTACAAATAGGGAGATTTGATTTCCACTCTTCCTGCTTGTTTTTTGTTTCTCTCTTGCCTAATGGCCATGCTAAAACTTGAGGTGCTATCTTGACTACAAGCATGGGAACTGATACCTTGTCTCCTTTCAGATTGTAGTAGAGACTGCTTTAGTGTCTCCCTTTTGGTACAGTTGCTGGCTCTGGGTTTGCCATGCATAACCTCATGCTGAGGTATGATCCTTCTGCACCTGGTTTGTTAACATTTTGTTTTGAAGGGACATTTGTTTATCAAATGCTCTTTCTGCATCTATTTGAAATGACAGTGAGATTCTATATCTGCTGATATTTTGGCCCTTTATTCTATTGATGTGCCATATCACATATGCCAGTTTGTATAGATTGAACCATCCTTGCTTCCTGGGATGGATTCTGATTTATCTTGTTCATCCTGTGGACAGTGAAAAAAAAAATCCCTGGCGTTTGTGTGACCACAGCTGCTCTGCTGTCTCTCCTTGTCCTGACTTTCTCTTGCTGTTTAATCTCTAACTCCATGTCTCAGAAGCTAGCCTTTTGAAGCTAAGAAGGTATTTAGGTGAATAACCCTGCTTTGAGAAACTGTTGCTTTCTCTGCCCATCTCTTCTCTGCATCTGTGTTTTCAGGCCTTCCCAATCTCTTCATTTTTAAAAATATGAAATGTCATATAATGGGCTAAATTTTTGAGGCCACAGTTTTTTAGGTAAATCTGAGAATAAATACAGATTTTGTTAAACTGTCTTCTATTTACCATTCCCCTGAGGTGCTACAAATTCTGAAGCATGAGACATCCTCTGTCTATACTTAAACTGAAAACCCACTAAGTATGTGACATTGAACTTGGCTTTTCCTGCAGGAATTAAAGACTTCATGTGCGAGTTGTGTGGGAAGACATTCAGCGAGAGGAACACCATGGAGACCCACAAGCTTATCCACACAGGTAAGTGCGGCCCAAGGATGATTCAGGCTGTCCAAGTGTGTAGGGATGAGAGCACCAGCCCAGTCATAAACACTTGTAGAATAAAACTCCTTGGTTTAGTGCAACCCCTTGGCCTCTAAACCCCACTGTGCCTTTCCAGTGTGTATTCTTCAAGGAAAAACGCCAATTGTTCCTGCTAGTCTTAGGCATTGGTGTCCAACTGGTCTGCCCAGGTGATGGCTCTCTAGAGGAGCAGAGGGAATGGCCGATGCTTGGCTTGGGAGATGACTTAAGCATTAATGGCTGTCTGCTGACTTGCATTTCTCTTTTCTACCCCACTTATGTGTGTGAGAAGTGGGCAAGCAGTGGACTTGCTCCGTGTGTGACAAGAAGTACGTCACAGAGTACATGCTGCAGAAACATGTCCAGCTCACCCACGACAAGGTGGAAGCACAGAGCTGCCAGCTTTGCGGCACCAAGGTGTCCACCCGGGCCTCCATGAGCAGACACATGCGGCGCAAGCACCCTGAGGTTAGCCTGGGGCTCATTCCCATCTCTCAGTAGCATAGCCTGGCCCCACCGTGGGACTGGAGTACCTGTTCTGCTCTGAGACCCTTTGTCCTGGTGCAGTGTGAGTTCAAGGTTGAGCCCTGGTCTTATGTTGAAACTATATCATCTCTTTTTTGTCCTTCCTAAGGCAGGATCATGTATAGCCCAGACTGGCCTAGAACTCATTATATATCTAAGTAATGCTTTGAACTTGTGGTCCTTCTACCACTTCTCTGAGTGCCGGGACTGCAGACACGCTCCACCACATCCAGGTTTATGTGGTTCTGAACCTTGAACCCAGGGCTTCATGAATGCTAGGCAGGTACTCAGTCAACTGAGCCCCAGCCCAAACATCTTACGACAACAAAGCTAGACAATGACAGAGGGTGCACTGATAACTCACTCAGAGCACATGTCATGGAGGCCACAGAAGGAGGACGTAGCCTCCATCTAAGGACAGGAGCCACAAGATAACAGATAGGTACCAGGTATCCCCACCAGGCCACACAGCAGTGCAGAGACTTGAGATGGGGGTTAGAAAACAGGGTTCTGGCATACTCTGGAGAGCATTTTAGAAATAGTTTCAAAGTCAGACCTGACCTAGGAGTAGGAAGCAGAGGTGAGTTTCTCAGTTAGCTGCCAGTCTCTGACAGCAGTGGCCCTTGCACAGTGAATTTGGACTCCTAGTGCATGATCCGGGCAGCCATTGGGTGGCCACAGCAACCCTGTACACTGCCCTCTGCACCTTTCAGGTCCTCGCTGTGCGGATTGACGATCTGGACCACCTCCCTGAGACCACCACCATCGACGCCTCCTCCATCGGCATTGTCCAGGTAAGCAGCACAGAATGTACCCACAGGGCTGGAGTATGAGGGGACAGACCACATATAGGAACAGACTCCAGACACACACCATTGACCATGCCTTACACACTAGCACAGTCTCACTGGGATTTGTTTTACATTTATTATGATTAAATTATCTTAAGCAAAATTAACTATATTAGGCAAACATAGAATTTTTTTTTTCTTCTTATACCTTGCTATGTGTACCTGGCTAGTCTGGAGCTCTATGTAGACCACACTGGCCTTGAACTCACAGAGCTCCACCTGCCTGGGATTAAAAATGTGTACCAGGCCAAATCTAGATTTTAAAGAAACTTTTACTCAATTCCTTTTCTTTTTTTTTGAGATGGGATCTCATACAGTCTAGGTTGAGCTTGAGTCTGCTATTTGCAAAGCCTTGAACTCCTGATCCTCCTGCCTCTGCCTCTCATGCTAAAATCCCAGGCATGCACCATCATGTCTGGATGTACTGAATATTTTTATGGCACTTTTTTATTTTTAGTCACAGAGTACGTTACGCTGTGTTTAGGACATCTGTACCCAAGTGCTTTGACTTGTGTGATGAGTGTCCTGTGAGTTCAGGTGGCCATGTCTTACGGAATGAATGGATAGAATCCACATGTAGCCCCTCTATGAGCCATTCATGTGCTTGGCAATTCACTTGTGAGGGTGGGAAAAAAGTCTCTCCATCACCATACTCTGGCCAGTTCCTGGTAGGTCTGTCTGCCCCAGGACCACACAGGGGCACTGAGTACCAGTGACAGGACAAAGAGCCCTACAGCCACTGTGCCCCTGGCCTCCAGCCGTGCTGGCCACGACCCATCTTGCTGACACTCTCAGAGCTGTGTAAGGGAAAGGATAAGCCTGAACAGAAAGGAGCAGAAAAGGCCTGCATAGTTTTAATCAGGCATTTACATCCAGTGTTATTCCTGCTGTGGACAGTGGCTCACAAGCCCTTTCTTGGAGCTGAACTCCCTACAAGGGAAATACTTCTCCTCTAACGATGTTTCTGTTTGAACACAAAATAGCCATTTCCTGTGACAGCTTGATGCCCTGTGGGTTGTAAAGGAGTGAATGATCCATCCAGATGTAACCCACTGCCCTGGTGGTTACTGATGCCAATCTCCTTACAGCCTGCACTGGGCCTGGAGCAGGAGGAGCTGGCAGAAGGTAAACATGGGAAGGCTGCCAAGCGCAGCCACAAGAGAAAGCAGAAACCAGGTGAGGAGACAGGCGCTCCAGTGCCCGAGGACACCACCTTCAGCGAATACCCCGAAAAGGAGCCAGAGTTCACAGGCAGTGTGGGTGATGAGACAAATTCTGCTGTGCAGAGTATCCAACAGGTTGGTTGGTGCCTTTGTGTATCAGGTTGACAGCCACCTCTGCAGGGGTAGCTCCTCTGGGTTGAGTCCTGTCATGCATCCATGTGGGTGTGCACCGTGGTTCCAACTCTCAGCCTCACTTTCCATGTAGGCATTGTCTCGTGAAGCTGTGCCGGCTGTGACCTCCAGATCACACATGCCGTGTCAATAACAGTGTGACACTTCAGCAGTGAGAGACTGAGACATGGTTCCCAATTGGGTGCCCCAGGGGGCCTGTCAAGGAGCAGGAACTGGACAGCCATGAGTCACCGAGCTGGCCTCTCTGTGCAGTCTCTGCGTTGTTTATCTTATAGCACTTTGTCTGTGAGACCCCACTTCTGCCATGTTTGTCTCATATGTGTGGGTGATGGGTCTGCAGTAAGCCAGCTTGCGTCCATCTTGCCTTTCAGCACTAGGTATGAGGAAGCCGCAGCAGCTGTGGTTGCCTCCATAGCTACACAGGGTTTACTGGGCCACAAGACAGGCAGGTCAGAGGGTAGATGAAGGTAAATGTAACATGGGGGCTTTGCTTGTTGGGGTTTCTGTCTTGCCAAGTTCCCACAGCTGGCAAAACCCAAAGAAAATCACACAGTGGTCTCCATAAGATTATAAACTGATTGGGCCATTAGCTCAGGCTTCATATTAGCTCTTATAATTTATATAGCCCATTATTCTAGTATATGTTAGCTACATGGCTCAGTACCTTTTTCAGTGGGGCAGGTCACATCCTGCTTCTTCTGTGGTCTGGGCAGGACAGGGGAAAGAACTTCCTTCTTTCCGGAATACTCCTGTTCCCATTGCCCCGCCTCTACTTCCTGTCTGGTTGTCCCACCTGTACTTCCTGCCTGGCTACTGACCAATCAGCATTTATTTAAAACATAATTGACAGAATATAGACAATTCTCCCCGCACCAGATGAAGTGTTGGCTTCCTGGATTTTCAGACTTGCTTTACTCATTATATTGTGATCTGACTCTTGTCTCTCCTGCTGCACCTGGCTTTCACATTGGTACTGGGGATAGCAATCAGTGGCCAGCACTTAATCAGCTGAGCTGTCTTCCTCAACTCTAGGCACACTTCACTCTTTTTTTCTGGCCAGTGACATTCACTTGATTTTTTCCATCCCAGCATTGCCTCTGAGAACTGTTCATGTTTCCTTGCTCTTTTCCAGTGGTATAATTCCCCTAGGATGCTGTGTTCTGCTTTTCCCAGTGGAGGCCTTGCTCTAGTTCTTTTGCCTGAGCATGCAATTCCATCACAGACCATGGCCTCCAGCAGGAGGGTACTGTGGGGCATTCTGCCTTTCTCCTTTTTGCAAAAATAATTCATTGTCTCTTTTTCTATGTGACTCTTGCAGGTGGTGGTGACCCTAGGGGACCCCAATGTGACTACTCCATCAAGCTCTGTTGGCCTGACCAACATCACCGTGACCCCCATTACCACTACAGCTGGGACTCAGTTTACTAATCTACAGCCAGTGGCTGTCGGACACCTTACCAACCCTGAACGCCAGCTACAGCTGGATAACTCCATCCTGACTGTGACCTTTGACACAGTCAGTGGCTCCGCCATGTTGCACAACCGCCAAAATGATGTCCAGATCCACCCACAGCCAGAAGCCTCAAACCCTCAGTCAGTGGCCCACTTCATCAACCTTACCACACTGGTGAACTCCATCACACCCCTGGGGAACCAACTTAGTGAGCAACATCCACTCACATGGCGGGCTGTGCCCCAGACGGACGTGTTGCAGACACCACAGGCTCCTGCAGCCCCGCCGCAGGCAGTGCAACCCCAGGTACAAAATGAACAGCAACAGATGTACAGCTACTGATCGTGCAGCTGCAGAGCTGGCTGAGCTTCGGGGAGGGCTCTGAAGCCTAGAGGTTTATTTGCTGGGTACCAAACAGGAAGAGTATGCACATGACAGGATCACTGAGGTTGGGCTAGCGTTGCAAAGTTGCCACCTTAGCTGGTGACATGGCCTTTGACCGGCAGGAGCTTAAAGCACTCTGGAATTCCACCATGTGCTTCCCCAAGGTAGTGCTGTCTGGCCAGACCACAGTGTCACCCTCAGAGGTCTGCAATTGTCATGGGGCTCAGGGACACAGATAGCAGGGTCCTAGAAGTAGCTGTGATGTCCCAAGGACCAGGAAGATTTGATCTGTTTTCTTTAGCACTCTGATGATGATACAGAAACATGGCTAACCTTCTCAGGCAGCGCACAGAAGTAAACCCAGGTTTCTCCTTGCTCCTGAATTCACAAGCAGGGAGAAAGAAGTCAAGTAGCTCTTCCTCTGAAGTCTCAATTTGTTTGTCACAGGGCTGTGACCTGAGGCCTTGTATGAGAAGTTTCATGACCTTCATGGGAGGCCCCTAGGTCAGACACAAAAAGCATCTTGGGAACAGTCTGTTCATTTTATTTCATAACCACTTTATGTATTATGGCCCTCTTGCGGCCAATATTGATTTATTTTAATATGATAAAGTCGTTTGCACTGTAGGGTTTTGGTCCCTGTCTTGTGCACAGGTGCCTTGTGTGAGGGCACACACAGTTGTGTGCAAAATGAACCCTCATGCTCAAATCCTAATGTTCCTCCAGAGCCATCTCAGGATGTATTATATCTGCCATCCAAACATATGTATTACATTGAAGCTTAGCCACACCCCTGAATGGAGGATGGGGAGTGAACTCATGTTTTCTTTCTGTGTAGCCTTAATTCCAAAGGTGTTTGTGTCTGAAGAC
The DNA here is from genome assembly GCA_001685095.1 of Ellobius talpinus. NCBI lineage: Eukaryota > Metazoa > Chordata > Mammalia > Rodentia > Cricetidae > Ellobius > Ellobius talpinus. The sequence goes on along the minus strand of LOJH01020882.1, from coordinate 5,109 downwards.
CAATTTCCTATGAAATGGAGGAGTTCAGCTCTACAGGAGAGAAGTGTAGCTAGTGATTTAAGAAACCCAGTGAAGGTAAGCTGGCCACACCCAGCTCTGGGGAGACATGGCAGCACCTGTCCCATCCCAGTGGCACTAGGTCAGGCTGTCATCATGGTGTCCACAGTCCCAGCACAGGGACGCAAAGAGACAAGGTGAGAGGAGAGGAGTCTGGTCTTGCTCTTCTTATCAGTTTTTAATATCATACAAAACAAGAGGTTGAAGACAAACTTGCCTTACTTTGTCCTTGGTCCTGTGTTTCCTGGTTATATCCGGATGTGGGCAGCCACCCTGTAGAGACCCTGGCAGCTAACCAGCAGGGCAAAGGAAGCTGCAGTCAGCCTGGTGTCAGACGAGATGCCACTTTCTCAGCATCTCCTTCCAGAGAGCAAGCTTTGAGGATAGGGCTGGAGCTTGTGTTATACAGTTGGAGCCTAAGGAAGAGATGGCACTCAGACGGGTCCTGCTGGTCTGTGGATTACTTAGCCCACACCCTCTCAATCCACACAGGCCAGTCTCACCTCTCAGTTGTTGGTGTGGTGGGAGGTTCTTGAACTGCTTAATTTATGACAGTTATTTTTATGTTATTTATATGTGTAATTAACTGCTTTGTATACAGTACCCTTATCAGATGAACCTGGGCGAGGGGTAAACTGTTTTCTAAAATATTGCCTTCATTTTCCAAATAAATATAACTAGTCTAGGAAACCATGGAAGCAGTGGGCAGTCCACAGTTCCTATACTATTTTTTTAAAAATTGAGCCACAATTCCTCTTTGCCTTTACAGCCTCTCAAAGATGAACAAGCTGAGCCCAAACAACCATTGAGCTCAATCAAACACTTACTAACATTTGGCTTTTATTCTCTTCCCTATGAAATACTTTTGAAATCACATTTTTATTTTATAAAGATGTGTTTTTGTGCCTCTAGTCAGGCTGTCAAATCCTGTTGAACGACAGAGCTTAGGTTGTGTAGTCTCCCCTGCTGCCACTGTTTAAACACACAGAGGCATCTACTTCTGCTGTTGTAAGCAGGAGCTCAGATAAAACCAGCCTTTGTCCCCAAGTTGACACATGGTCTTACCAGAGTCATTGACTGAGGCAAGCAGGTTGTCTTAGCATGGTTACAGCTTCTCTGCAGACTGAATAGTAAAACAAAGGCATCTCCACACTCCAGCTGCCCTACATACATCATAAACATTGTTGATTGGTGAGAAGTGTTCTTTTTTTTTAAAACTGGTCTAAGGTGGGCAGATGCATAGTTATGTGTTCAACAAGCCCTGTGACTGTCTTGGTTCACATAAATAAATATATAATGGGAATTTGTTTATACCTTGTGAATGGTAATGCTGTAGGGTCACATGTCATGACAGGATAAAACTCACAGTTGGAGCACAGGGCTCCACCCTCTAGGATGGTGTTAGCAAGTGATATGTTCTCAGGAAAAGGGTCTGTACCATGAAAGCCCTCTGCAGAATGCCCCCCTCATGGAAGGCAGGTCTTTTGTCCTTCACACTGTTCTTCTCATTCAGTATACAAAGTCAGAGGCAGCACCTGTGGCTCCCATAGGTTTTGAGGGTCGTGAAGACCATTCTGCAACTCGATGGGTTTTTCATGTTACATCTGTTTGTATGATGGTGAATAAAGGTGCTGTGACCTGTGTTTTTCAATTGCTGGCCCTCTGCTCTCCTGCCCATGATGAAGCTGTGCCTGGTAACCATTGAAAATGGCTCTAATTCCTGTTGCAGATGATGTTCTCATTTCCCTGCAGGCCTGATGTATATGTTTGGACCATTTGAAATACTCTGAGATACTGAGTGTTGGAAACTTCCCCAAGAGTTACAGATGGCAACAGAGAAAGTACATATGAGCTTCTTTGTAAAGCTGAGATCAGAAGATGGGCACCAGGTAGTACTTGGCAAAGCTTTTCCATGGGCCTATGGTCTCAGATGGTCCCTTACTGATACTGATCAAATATTAGATGGTGTGTTCTAATTTGTCCCTGTGGGTTTTATGTTTGTTTTGAGACAGAGTCTCATGTAGCCCAGGCTGGCTTTAAACTTTGAACCTTCAGTCCCCCTGTGTGTACCTCCCAAATACTATAATTATAGGCATGCACCATCATATCGAGTTCTTTTAAAGCCGTGAAACACCTTTGTTTTCAGTCCTCTAAAGAGCTGAACCATCAGGACTACATTTCACATATCTTAGCATCTGGTAGCAGCTAGCTCTCCTGCTGGTAGGACTTGTGGGTCCAAGCCTGTATATCCCTCTACATTCAGAGCAGACTTTGGATGTACCAGTAGGAGAGATAAGGAAGCCTTTATTCATTCCCACAGCTGACCCACTAGCACCATGAGGTACCACATAATGCTCTGCTATCAGACACATGATCTGAAGATACCTGACAGAACTTAAAGGAGGGCTTACCTGAGTTCCTGGTTTCACATGGCACAGCCCCTCTTGTCAGAGAAGGTTGGGTGGCTGGAGCAGCTCCATCTGTAGAGTTAGGAACTTATGACAGTAGTTTTTCCTATGAGTCTATGGAAGACTGCAGATTGAACCCTGGTCCCCATCCACTCTTGACTACCTCATAAATGCAACTACATTCAACTATCAGAGTCCCGGATCTTCACAATTTCACTGTTGCAAAGTGTCTACTGAGATTTAAGGCAACCTCTTTGATAATGAAAGAATAAAGGTACATTGTAACAAGTCTTTCTCTGTCCCCCAACCAGCTCCCAAATAACGACACAGATCCATCATTAATTATAAAAGCTTGGCCTTAGCTTGGACAGAATTACCTTGGAGATAGCAAGGACATACCAGACCAGAGGGTAAATGTTAATCCCTGTAGCCCCATATCTAGCATCTGGGGCTTAAGAAGACATCACCTGTATGCCATTGGCTAGAACAACTCCCACTTTACTCTATTTGCAGCCTCACCCAGCCAGTACCTGTGGCTCTTGTTTTCTTGGAATCTCCAAAGTCAAGGTCTCTCCATTGGAATTGAAATTTCATCTCCATGATTTCTTGCTTGGGAACTCCCTGAAGGAAACACAGTCCTGCTATGCATTGCCTGAATCCCTTGCTTTCCTTGGGAACCTTGGTGTAAACTTGAGTTTTTTACCAATTTAAAACCAGTAGCACGAGGTTCCCTTGAACTATGGCTATAGAAGCCTCCAAGTGCTGTGTGGCCAGACCTTAGCTGTGGTGGCTGTGGATACTTAATACACAAATCTTTACATGCATAAGCCACATTATCTATTAATTCTCGTTCCACATACAATAAAAACTAGACCCCAAGGAAAAAGAATGAACTGGGTCATTGTCTTCTCTCTCCCATTTCTGTATGACTTGGGTGCATTGGTATCAAAAGCACCCCAGATCTACAATGACAGGTTAAAATGAACATGCTGGTCTGGCTGAAACCAGCCTTCCACCTAAGCCTTGCATCCCATTCCCATTTCAGGGACTGATTCTCCTGAAGCTAAACCCTGGAAACATGGGAGTGCATAAGCTGCCTCAGACCCCAGCAACTTGCTCCTCCCTGCTGACATGTTCGCTCTCTCACTTCCACAAACACATGGGTGAGAGTACCCTTTGCTGCAATACAGACCCACCTGTGTCTCCAGAGGCTTCTTGAAGAAAACAGGTTTCGAAACCAAAGAACTGCTTGTTTAGGCCTAGCTTGTTTCATGCAGGTGGGATTTGAGTCCATCCCAACACTGGTAGTTGTTCACTTGTATGAAGCCTGGAGCATAGCTCCCAGATAAACCCTTCATTTCAGAAGGAAATGGAGCTGCTGGCCAGGCTAGGAGCTATCTTCTAATACACCATGGGTAGAACATTATGATATAGATCCACCTTGGATATTGCAGTCACAGGAAACCCGGTATAGTAGCATTTCAAATGTATTTTAATAAAGACTGCCTGAAGATCTGAGTAAAAGTCCCACTGGTCAGCCTTATAGGCCAGATTATGGTAACACACACCTTTAATCCCAGCAGTGCACACCTTTGATTCCAGCCCTAGAGAGGGATATAAGATGGGGTAAGACAGCTTTCAGAGACAGTCACTTTCAGAGATTCTGGAAGGCAGGATCACCATTTCAGACTGAGGTTGAGGTAAAAGCCAGTGGCTGGCTGTTTTGCTTTTCAGATCAAACCCCAGTTTCTGACCCTGAGTTTTTATTAATCGTGCTTCAGCCGGGGATCTTTGTTTTGCTGTTCTTTGTTGGATTAAAGACTGATCTATCCCCACCCATTGTCTCAAATAAAGCATGATCAAGATGACTTTATCTAACTCACAGTCACAGTCTTCCCACACAGACCTCGCCCTCCCCACTGTCCTCACACTCAGCAATGGCGGCCCTTTATTCATTCAATGTACAGCTTAGCTCCTAGCATCATCTTAGACCAAGACCTATTTCTTACATGACATCTTGAGTGGTGTACATGGAGACTGCTTGTTCATTCCTAACCACCCAAGGCGTGACTAATCACACAGAAACTATATTAATTACCACACTGTTTAGCCAATGACTCTAGCTTATTCCTAGCTAGCTCTTATATCTTAAACTAGCCCATTTCTATCCATCTGTGTATCGGCACAAGGCTGTGGCTTACTAGTAAGGGTCTGGCGTCTTTCTCCTAGAGCAGCTACATGGCATCATCTTTGACTCTGCCTACTTTCTCTATTTCTGTTTGGATTTCCTGACTGGCTTTACTCTACTAAACCATTGGCCAAAACAGTTTCTTTAATAACCAGTGGTAATAAAACATATTCATAGCATATAGAGGGGAATCCCAAATCATCTCCCCTTTTGTGTCTATAGAAAAAAGAAAGTTTTAACTTTAACATAGTAAAATTAAATATAACAAAACAGCCAGTTACCTAGGCCAGAGCAGGCCTGAGGCAGCAAACTCCACAGGAGCAGGACTGAGCCAGCAAACCATAAACACTTTCAGTAATGTATCAGAATACAAGATTAACTCAAAAACATCAGTAGCTCTCCTGTACACAGATGATAAATGGGATGAGAAAGAAATCAGAGAAACATCACCCTTCA
>LOJH01020880.1:2589-20548 GCA_001685095.1 Ellobius talpinus | reverse complement strand
GAGGTGGAAAATTTTTTAATAACAATAAAAAAAGTGTCTGAAATAAAAAAAATAAAATTTCTCCCTCTGTATACTGCTGTTTAACCATCACTGCTCTCTTTCAAATTTATTTCTGCTTTTTTGCACTACTTGTTATAGCATGCATATATGCATTTGTTTTGGCATATATAATCCTAAATACAACCTGCTGAGTCCATATGATGTAAATTACACATATGTTTTCAAGCTGGCATTTTGGCACTGGACAAAAAAAATAGTGTGCTTTTCGCCAGAGAGGACCACTTCTCCAGCTCCCTGCTTTCCCCTGTTGTCTGGACTTCTTTGTGTAGGATTGGGGCCTGCTCAGTTTCCCCATGTCTATTCTGATGTTTGTTGGTGTTATCTTTGTTAGGCTTATGTTTGATATTTTTACATATCTAACATATTCTATTACAAACACATATAAGAGCAACAAGATTTTTTCCTTAAAATATCTGAAGGGTTATTTTCAACCAAGTGACCAGAACCTGCGGGAATAAAGATTCCAAATGGCATGGTGTCGAGAGAAAAGACTAGGAGATGAGAAACTATAGAACAAAAGAAAAACAGACTACGACCAGGGTGTCTTCTGCAAGCTGATAACTTAAGCCAAGCAAGTTTATTAAGAGGCTCCGCTCAGTGTTTTCAAGGGAGAAATTCCCTAGGTGAGCAGAGAGTTAAATCAGACAATTTGGCAAAAAGAATGATGCAGGAAACACAGCTGCTTTAGAACTGATAAGCACAGTCCAGAAACTTCAATCTTGACTCTTCATGTCCCTGGTCCCTACCCCATACCAGATCTTGCCAAGTCTGCCCCTGGAAAAGGACACAGAACTCTAATATTCCCTTTGTCCTTCTTCTGGGCCTCTGTGAAAGTCTTGGATCAGCCTGCTTCTCAACAGGTCCCACTTTATTTAAAGGACAAATTTGTTATTCATGTCTGAATATCTAAAGGACCCCAATATCCCATAAATCAACAAAAGTCTCCTACTATTGTCTAAAGAATCATTAACACAAGTAGTTTGCACATAATACTGATAAAATGTTGAAACATTTTAAAGGGCTTAAATCCTTACAACATACATACTAAATGTTTGGCCACTTCCAAAGGGGAATTGAATACGAGAAGAGCATAGCCCACTCAGGAACTGGTATCTTGAAGTTTGAAAAATCTAAATTAACATTCTCATAATCACATATTCCCTTCAAATGATTTTAATTCTATCTCATTTGCATTCATTTTCGTTATCACTTTCAGAAGTATCACAGACATATCTAAAACTTGTTTGACAATGTAAAGTTAACTGATGTTATATTGCTTGTATTGTATCTCCTAGTGCAGTACCATAACTTTTAAAGCTTTAAACTTATCATTTAGTTTAGGTTTTTTTCCTGTTCTTGTTTTTACAAAGCTACAGTGGTGCTATAAGCAAGCTGTTAAACAAAATGGGCAGTTTGTACTTGTTAGGTGATAGCGACTATGGAAGCAGCTGGAGTTGCTGTAGCAGTGACGACTGCAAAATCCTAACTGAAATACGGTCTCAAAATCTCTTCTTTCTAGTAAAGGCCTGCTGTAGTTTTAAGGAAAACCTCTTGTGCAAAATCACCATACCACATATCATTAAGGCACACAGGAACAATGCCAAAGGAAAGCTGATGAAGCAGGCAAAGGATCTTATGAGCAGAAGAGGAGTTTAGACAATTAGAGAGGATTCGATAATTTAATTTAATAATTTAACTTCAAATAATTAAGAAGTGTCACTCCACTGTCTTGAATTGAGAGACTTCCTTTCAGTAATATATGTATTATTATACATACATATAATACAGGTATTATACATACCTGGGTTAACACAGGTACCGAGTCTAAACAAAGAAGGATGACAAAGACCCCTTGAGGGCCACATTGTTCAGGGCTGTAGCTATCAATGGTGACAACTGTCATTAGCTGTTCTGTGTTAGTTTAATGAGAATCTATCTGTCTTGACATGGCATGGGTTTAGATGTCATAATGGAGAATTGTCCACACAACAAGGAAATCTTACACATATTAAAATGCAATTATCAAGTGCCAAATGATTCAATCTTAATTTCTTAGGCCCCTATACTTTATTTTTATTCATCTAAACCAGATTTTCTCAATATATGGGTTGTGACCCTTTAGAGGCCTCATAAGACAACTGGAAAATGTAGACCTTTATATTATTATTTGTAAGAGTAGCATAATTATAGTTATGAAGTAGCAATGAAAATAATGTTATAATTAGACATTACCACAGCATGAGGAACTATATTAAAGAGTGTCAGCATTAGGAAGATTGAAAACAACTGTTGTCAATCCTTAAACTTTGGGATCAACATGCAATGATATCTAGAATGAACTCTCAGTGACCGTTTTATTCATTTTCAAAAGTGTAGTGAGATATTTAATATTAGAAACAAGTAGATAAGTTGTTTCATAAACAAACTTTGGGTAAACATCACCCCAAAATTATAAACATGGAAGGGCAATACGCCATTTGGGTTGCAAAATATTCAAGACTTGTTGGGGTCCAGCCTTGGCAAAAATACCTTTCTTCCAGAGTGTAGGCATGGGAATTTAGAAATATAGCAAAGAATACAAAGACGTGAACAAAAATAATAAAATGCAGAAACTGTAGAATAGTATCGGGAGGGAATTTCAGTGAGTACTGAAAATTTGTCCATATTTAGTTTCCAACAGTTTAATATACCCCTGATTTCAAAAGGTAGGAGTAGAGCAAAAGGACTGCATTAATATACAAATTGGAAGTCGTGAGGTACATTCATAGCTCATGCCCTTGACTCACACCCTAAACCAAACACTCTGTAGGCAAACCACTCCCTGGGTGGAATCCCAAGTTATTTCCATAAAAGGAACTACAACTTAGTTGGATCCCTAGACTTTTGTTTTAGGTAGGAACCAACTACTTCCCTATTTCAGGACCCTGAGGTCTGGCCACACTTGTTTACAGTAGCCTTGAGAGAGTAAAACACTTGAGACCTTTGTTTGAGTTAGAGCACAATAATCTCGACTGGACTAAAAACAAGTCCCTGACCTTTGACTCTCTGACCTTTGGCCTCTTTGGGCCTCCGCAAAGACTGGATAATTTTAAAGAATGCCAACTTGTTACTTATTGTTGTGAAAGTTGAGAAGTCACAATCAAAATATTGACAGGCTTGAGTCAGAGATGGTCTGTCCTGTAAATGTTTTCCTTCCAGAACCCTTGTGGAATAACATACGGAGAGCACAAAGGAGCTAACAACTATTTTAGGGAACTAATTGCTTACTAGTTATTATGCAAGTATTTCTAAACTGTCCATTGTTTATAATAACTAAACAATTAAGTTGGATTTAAATGTTCATTTTGGAGAGAAACATTGAAATTGTATGCAAACATACAAGAAAAATCACCACGTAATGCATTGTACTAAACTTCTTGCATTTGGTATCTTATCTATTTACTCAATTTGAATGCATAAATAAATAATATTAACATAATTATTCTACTTTCGAGTATCTGTTGTGTTTCTTTTTACCTAGAGGTAATGTTTACATGCTCTCTTACCCTCATTTTGGTATTGTTCATTAAAATAGTTAAACCACATTTTTTTTAGAAAGCACTTTCCACTGAATTTACAGAGGACATAGAGATCACTCTATCATCCTTGTCTGGAAAATGACTCCTTCAACACTCATCCATAGTGATTCATTTAGCAAAGGGCACTTCGTATCAGATGAACCAAAGTTTATTTCATAAACTTTTCTCTACATGTTTATTATTCATAAAAACTATAAGTTAGAGAAATACAAGTGTTGCTTTGTTACATCCATGGTACTACTCAACACTTGAGGACTTTACTGAAAATAATAGATCAAAGGAGAGATATGGACATTACCCTCATCCCCTATCCATCCCTCGAGACATTTTCCCTACTCTGAGTGGGTTCCTGAAATAGGAATATTATTAAAGCCTATATAAACTATTATGTTTTCTTTTATTTCTTTCAGTGTTGCTAAAAATGCTAGAGTTACTCTGCCAACAACTGACTTCTGTTTTGGGCACATATCAAATAAACATGGCTTAAACTCAGTAATTGTAACAAACAGCTATCAGACTGATGGTTAGGTAGGACAAATAGTGTGGATATACTGGCCAAAAAGGTTGGAGAGACCCTAATATTGAGCCAAAGACTTAGAAACACATGAACTAAAAATTACTGATGGTTTACTTTTTGAACTTTTATCAATATGTTGGACCACAAATAAATGAAATCACAAGTGAGAGATGATAATGAGATGGCTTTGAATCAAGATCTCTCACTTACATAGGAGATTGAAGCAGAGGGCTTACTTGAACTTTAAAGTTTGAGTCAACTTGGGCAACATAGGAATAAATCATCTTAAAACTTCAGGAGAACTCTAAACCAGTGTCATCACCTTATAATTCTAGGTGGTTAATATGGACTTGATCAAAGCTAGTAGATATCTACAGGTATCTATGAGTTGACAGCAAAGTAGAGATCCTTTCCTGGACCAAACACAGCTTAAACTTTCATGATGAAGAATTTTCTCTCTTTGTAGGTACTTAAAGTTTCACTTCTATGTCCATTTTTCAAACTCCATTCAGAGTAGCTTATTACCAAATTTTTTGAACAAGAGCACATAAAAATTGGTAAACTTTTGTGGTGGAAGTGGCTATGGAAAGACTGACATCAAGTCTGGACCTTTCAGGAAGGGAAAATGTAATTGTTTTTTGAATTCATTAGTCAGACAACTCCAACTTAGATTTATAAACAGACATTTTCCTGGAAACACAGGACAAAGGACAAAGAATATGAAAAGTGCTATGCTCTATTTTGTTTCTTTATTCCCTCATTTACTTCTGTTGCTCTTAAACCAAATTAAATTTTGTTTACCTGTTTCATGTTCTTTATGCTATAAACTAAATATAATTTTATGTATTATTATTATTAATCAGTTTTTCTTTTCAATCAAAAAAAGTGGATCGATCAAGTCAGAAAGTTAAGAGAAATTTTTAAGAACCTTTTTCCCATCATTTTGTTCTAAAAGTGATGATATATTTACAAGATAAGGGATTGGAAGTGCTAAACTGTTTTACAAGCAAACAAATAACCTTGATATACCATAATTAATCATATATACTTCATCTAGAAGGAGATAATTATACACTATAAGCCATTTGCAGGTTCCAAGTTATCCTTAGTTTCCAACATTTCAATTTTGTATTGTCTAAGCAGTTCTTATGAATATGAACATCATTGTAATTGATGTGTAATTTATTCAATAAAAATTACAGTTGCTTCTTAATTTTGGGCATATCAAGTTGTGGAAGAACTAAGCACCTCCCCTTGTAATAAGGACGGAAAAGGCAACCCGGTGTGAGGGATAGGGTCGCAAAAGCCAGACAAAGCTTTAGAGACAGGCCCTGATCCCACTATTAGTGGTCCCACAATAGACCAAGCTATACAACTGTCATATATAGAGAGTGACTAGGTCAGTCCCATGCAGGCTCACTGACTCACAGTTCAGACTCGATGAGCTCCTATGAACCCAAGTTGGTTTATTCTGTGGGTGTTACTGTGATGTCCTTAAGGCCTCTGCTTATACAATCATTCCTCCCTCTCTTCAGCATGATTACCCAGCTCAGTCATATATTTCACTGTGGGTCTTTGCATCTATTTCCCTCAGTTACTGGATGAACCCTTTCTGATGTCTACTGGGGTAGGTACCAATCTATGGAATATAGCAGAATATCATTAGGCATCATTATATTGACATTTATTATTTTCTCCAATCGTGTTTGGTTCTGTCCTAGGTTTCTGCTATACAGCCTCTGGGTCTTGGCACTCCAGGCAGTTTCTGGGGTCAGCTCACTCTCCTGAAATGGGTCGCAAGGTGGACCAGTCATTGGTTGGCCACTCCCACAATTCCTATGCCACCCTTACCCCAGTACGTTCCATAGGTAGGACAGACTGCAAGTCAATGATTTTTGCCTGGGTTGGTGTCACAATCCGTCCACTAGAAGTCTTGCCTGGTCAAAGAGGAGGACAGTTCAGGCCATATATCCACTACTGCTATGAGTCTTAGCTTTCGTCATCCTTGTAGATTCCTGGGAGTTTCCCTTACACCAGGTTTCTACCTGACCCCAAATTCCAGTCAGCTCTTCCACTATTATCTCCCTCCATCTATCCCCAACTTGATTCCTGGTGTTCCCATCACCACCTGGCCCCAATTCACCCGGGAGATATCTTCTATTGCCCCTTCCCAGGGATCTCCAAGAGTCACCCCTTGATCTGCTTTGTTACATAGCCTCTCTGGGTCTGTGTTTTGTAGCATGGTTATTCTTTGCAGCTAATAACCACTTGTAATGTTTTTTGTTGGTGGTGACAGTGGTTGTATTTATATCCCAAACAAAGTTTCCCCTCTCTCCTGTCTTCCCAGCCCCCTCCTCCATCCACTCTTTCTCTCCTGATATAGTCGGGCATCTCCTGAATATCTGTCACCCATGGTATATCAAGTTGCAGTAAGACTAGGCACTTCCCCTTCTATTAAGGTGAGATGAGGCACTCGGATAAGAGAAATGGGTCACAAAAGCAGACAACACAGTCACAGACAGCCCCTGCTCTCACTGTTAGGTATGTATATGAAGACCAAGTTGCATAACTGCAACATATATGCAGAGGTCACTCTCATGGAGGATCCCTGGTTGTCACTTCAGTCTCTTTGAACCCCTATAAGCCCAGGTTAGTTGGTTCCGAGGGTTTCTTGTGGTGCCCTTGACCCCACAGTGTCCTACAATTCTTCCTCCTATTCTTTTGCAAGAATTTCTGAGCTCCGCCTAATGTTTGGTTGTGGGTCTATGCATCTGTTTCCATCAATTGCTGGGTGAAGTCTCTGTGATGACAGTTGGCTAGGCACCAATCTATGAATTTAATTTACAATGTGAAAGAAAAGTATTGGGGAAAAGAGAGAACAAATCCAACTGCATGATAATATAATGGGCTGACTGATTTACCAATTGCGAACTGATGTTTCATAGCTAGTCGGGTTTGCTGCTGGATATATAGTGTCACACTAACCATGAATACTATTGTTTTATGTTGTTATTGCTGTCCATAATGCTGAATCCATCTGGATGCAATAGAAATAGAATACTGGGTAGGAAAAATACATCTATGAACTCTGTACATACATTGAATACTTGCTGACTTAAAATTGTGCGTCAGATTCTGATGTTTGATATTTTGCCACAGACACACATAACCATTGGTTATAAGCTAAAATATTAGTATGCTTTTGTTTGTTAATTTCACAGTGTATATGCAAACACGTAACATCATTGAGCTACTGTCTATATATATATATATATATATATATATTTACATCTATTGAATTATGATAGACTTGGTCCTACATTTCAAAACCTCAGGCTAACAACCCATCCAGACTAATGGAAATAATAAACTTTACAAGAAAATTATGTTATATAAAGTATCCATTTCTGAAGTCATAGCTATGTATCTAATCAATGTAATATAAACATAGTGTCTGTAAAATTAAATGATGATGTATAATTGGTATTACTTAAAATCAAATGTCAAGCTGAAACTCATGATAAAACAAGAAAAATATTATCTTTATAATAATTGAATAACCTCCTCTTTCCTTAATGCATACATTATAAAAATAGTTCATTATCATGACAAAATGTTTTCTTAGATTTTCTCCATGCATATTTATGTATGTTTAAAATCTATTCTTATATTTTTGGTTGCAAGACTTTAAAGACTGAGTCATCCTTCCAGCCACAAGTTAATGTCCCAGACTTTGGTGGCTTCCCATGGGAGTCCTTACTAGTTGGGAGGAATAAATAAAAAGGTGGGAGGAGGGGAAGAGAGAGGTGGGAGGAAAATTGTAGATTAAATATAACATGAAATTTAAAAATAAATTAAAATTAAAAAGTCTATTCTCTATTCTGGGGAAACTTATTACTTATGGGCAAATATGCCATAATTAGATTATTTTATTCTAAAGAGCTTGAGGCATAATAGGAATTCAACACAGTTCACAGAAAAAAATGTTAAGACGATTAAAAAATCACATAAAAGTTGAAATATATAGTCATATAAATTCCAATATTTATCGATTCATAATGTTCAATATGAATTTGTAAATTTATTTGTAACATTCAAAAACAATTAATTTGATATAACATAAACCTATATTTGGGTACTAGATATTAGTAGACACTAATAATAGATCAATAAATACAAGGAGACTATTTGCTGCACTCACAGAACTCATAAGTTACAAGAAAGAATCTTGTGTAAGTATAAAACAAAACACATTCTAGAACCTATGCTTCTAGATAAATCTGATATTCGTGGGATAACAAGGAGAAAAAATTCAAGATGGAAGATTCTCTCTTTATAGGCCATGAACATTAATCTTTCTTTAAAATGATGTAGAGTACTGCTGTATCCCAATTTAGTACTGCAGTCCTTCTTTCATAATTTAATTATTTACATATTTTTATGTTGCAGAAAAAAGAGAAGAGGGAGAAGTAGTAAGTGAAAGAGGAAATCTAATTTTTCACAAATTACAAATGGATCAATATACCTTCAAGTTAAATAACTATAAATAAATTTTATAACTATGGTTGCTTTATAAATGAGTTTTATTGTTTAGCGATTAGTATGAACTAAATATTCTCCCAAGAATACTATACTTCAGTTCATTGACAATTCCCTTTCATCGCTGAAAGTGTATTTTCTGAAGACAGAAGACAAGATATCTCTTAATTTTTGTAAGTTTGAGGCTCTCTGCCTGAGAGGTGTGACATAGAATCAAGTTGAACATGTATGTATAGACTAGCAGTTATATTGTTTTTATTTTTATAATCAAATTATCAAAAATTTCTGCTCATCTATAGTCTAATATACATTAAGACGGAAAAAAGAAGAGTCAAGGTTATTTTTAATGAAATGGTTGAGTATTTTCAATTTAAAGCAAAGATCAATATGTTGGCTAGTTTTATGTCTATAGGACACAAGCTGGACTCCCCAAGAGAGGGAGTCTCAATTGAGAAAATGCCTTCATAAGGTCAGGCTGCAGACAGTAGGGTATTTTTAAAAAATAGAGCAGATAAAATATGAGCAATCTTATTAAATATTATAATGCTTAAAGCAGTGACACCAAGTATTTCAATTTGGGAGGTTTACTTGCTAATAGTGCTTATCTGTTGTATATCATTTGGGTTCCCTGAAAACTGAGGTTCAGGTTCTTTGGCCTCACTAAGGTATTTGCTACATGAAACTGTTTATCTTTCAGCTGGAATTGCTTCAGGAAGACTGATGTGCCATTGTCATTTGGTAGCATGACTTCTTCACAGTACAGTAGTCTGTGTGAACAACAGATGACCAAAGTTAGGTGAAATGATCTCATGGAAGGCATGTGGTATCTGATAACCTATCCCGAAGTCATGGAGTTTAACTTTTGTGGAATAACACTATTAGAAGTGAGTAACTCAGGTCAGCCAATATTCAAAATGAGATCCCCTGCGTTTCACAGTGCAGGAGAATGTAAAGATTACTAAGGCGCATATGTGGGTGTGTCTGTGTGTGGAAAGAAATAGAGCATAGATAGCCTCTTTGGCTGCCTTTATTTCACGTATTCATCTTAATACTCAGACACCTTTCTTTCATCTTAACTTTCCAGTCAGTAAATAAAAGAAAGTTCATCTACCTTCAATTATTTTGAATATTTCTTAGGAAACTGCCAATGCAACTATTTTATATCTATAAAGCAATAAAACTGCATTTGTAACTATCTGTACTCAGAGAAAAATGTTATACAGTTTGGGGATCATAATAATTTTCTTTGCCTCTGATGTCTGACATATAAAAAAATATATAATATATAATTTTTTAAGAAAAGTATTTTTATATTTGTTTATTGTGAAAAAGAGAACTGTAGGAATTTTGTGCTGTATAAAAGTCACAGTGCCAGGTCTGAAAACAAAATCTCTGTTCCCTGTAAATCAATTTCAGCACACATTTTTTAAGAGGGTTCGCATAAGTATCTTTTGAGATTGATGATAAAATTTCTTTGATACTAAAGTAATTTTCTCAGAAATATTTCATGCTGGTAATCTCTTGCTGCTTGTCACCTGGAGTGGGGCAAGGGCCTGTGCCCATATAGATGAGCAAGAGAAGGCTTCATGAGAGATTTATTTCTGCCGCATCATTTTTCTTATTTATTTCTAACAGTCTGCCCATTTGCCATGAGCTTCCTCACATTTCAAGATCAGCTAGTCGTCTTGGAGAAACAAATTGTGCTATTTACTTCTGTCCTCAGAGAAAACAAATGGTGGTTGTGCCTGAGATGTCCAGAACAATCAGAAGAGCGGGTGCTGCGCATTGCCATGGAACGAATAGATCTTCGTAAATAACTCTCAGCACAATCGGGGCAGGTCTCAGAGCTGCACAGTTAGATAGTTTTTTTCTTTATGTAACTTTAAAATACTTCAAAGGAAAAATCAACAGCATATTGTTAAGATGATGTATAGACTCACCACCAAGTCATGGAAATCAAAAGTCTGTATCACAGCTGAAGTTTTAGCACTATTTCTATAAAATCCACTGTATAAAGGCATATTCATTTCTAAATAAAATTTTAATGAACACATGTACATATATACATGTTAATGTACAACCTCAATGGAAGGAAAGAATTTAAATAAAATGAGGGACCATGGTTGATGACAGAAAAAATAATTTCTCTTTCAGGTTAAATGAAAGTGAATTTATCATCATATTCAGTAAATTTTTATAGATTATTTCAATCCTATATTTTCAAACCATATCACTTTGAAATTATATTTTACCATGCATCTTTCAGTTCATATCATGGAATGTGTGCTACAGATAGCTTGTTTTTACTATTCCTTTCTGCAGTAAATTCAAATTTAATATATAATAGTTCTATGACAAATAAATGAAAGGAAAAGCAAATATTTGAATCTGGAAAGGCATTTCAGTGCTAGAGTGCATATCCAGCCTTCACATAAACATCTGTGAAATCTCTTGTGCAACAAAATAATAAACAAATGAGAAAATAATTATGAAATATTTATAAAAAGATTATAAGGACTTTTATGTTTACATAATATGAAAGGTATTTAACTGGAGAAAATATATTTCTCTATCAATTTTACTTTCCTTTAAATAGTGGGTTTTGCTACTTACATTTTAAATATTTTAAAATGGGTTATAAATTTGAACTTTAAAATATTGGAAAGAGAAGCTAAATTCTGTTGCATAGTTCACAGCACATGATAGCCTTATTTTGTAGGAAATTTTTATTTTCAAAATTTTCTAGCCAAAACATCCACGTGACAGACATTTTTCTTCATATTACACAGATGAGAAAATCAAGATCAATAGAGGTTAAGCTACGTTTCTTAGCCTGTCCCCCAAGTCTTCAAAAGAGAACAAAAGTGATATTTGTTCATAAAAACAATGAATGAGTTTTCTGATTTGGAAGCTTTGAGGGGTTAACCAATGCTTGATGTTTGCAAGTTTGAGAATCTCTAGACCATTCTGATTATAATAGGGAGTGCAGTTCATGGGGTCCTGAAAACCTCTCTCACCATAAAAAATTCAAAGAACTCAGAATATACTGAAAAAACAGTTTTTTTAATTCCCACAAAAAGACACATATCTCAAAGAACAGACACAAAGCCTCTACTTGTATTTCCTCAAAAGAGAAATTCTCATAATACCCACTTTTTTTCCAGCAGTGGACTGTTGCAAAATACATAGAGCGTTATCAAGCAAGGTAGTGCACTGAAGCTTTGTCATGTAGAATTTGAGTTGCAATTTGGGGTGTAAGCATGACAGAACACCAGGTGATTGATTTTTGACTTCAAAAACTACAGAATATCAGTAAGACATTACCTATAAAACACATAATTAATTGTGATGGTTTGCATGTAGAATGTCCCCATAAACCCATGCTGTGAGTGTTCAGCCTTCAGCTTATGGATGTACGTTGAAGGCATGCAGCTTTTAGGATTTAAGGATCACATTGGCAGAAGGTCATAAGAAATGTATAAATATTTTTCATTCTCCAATTTTCTGCATGTATGTTATGGTCTGTCATGGTGTGAAACACTGCTTCTACAAGTTGCTGACACAACAAACACTCCTATACATTTCCTGCCAGAATTAACTTTATCTTTTGCCAACATAAGCTAAAATAAATCTACCCTCCATTGTGTATTTTCTAATAGATATTCAGTAATGGTGACATAAGTTTAATTAATGCAGTAGCTTAGATTACTGAAAATGGCCAAAAGTCATCATATTGTAGAAGGCAATATATTCCAAGGCTTCTGAAAGTGCCTCTCGGGAGTCACTGTCAAGGATAGAATTTTATGCAGCCAAGGTCACCCTTTTACTTCACTGATATCCATGGCACACTTGATAATACGTGGAATCTTGTTCAGTGATGTATATTTCAATAATTGAGTGATTTTTATGACTTCCAATTTTGATACATTGCATTTTTGTTTATGTTACAAAACAATTAATATTCTGAATGTCTTTTTTAATAATATATATTATTACTACTACTTATTAAAATACTACTTTTCTGTTTCCATTTGCATGTGTTTGGATTTGTGTGTGCGTATGTGCCCGTGAGTGCTCTTATCTGAGGTGGTCAGAGACATCAGATGCTCCTGGGGAATGGAAGCAGCCTGATGTGGGTCCTGGGGATCCAGTAGGGGTTCTCTGTGAAGACAAAACTTGTGCTTAACTGCTGATCTATCTTTCCAGTTCCCAAAGACTATTTTGTATATTTTAGTTTTTCCACCATTTTATATTAAAGGATTACTACAAAGGGCATAGTAAAGATACTGATAGATTGTCTGTATTGAAAACTTTGAGTTCACAAACATTTTAACACAACAATACGTTAATTACTGCTGCTGCAACTTCAAGTTTTTGGTGTATTTGACATGCTTCTTGCTTAATTTTTTTTTAATCTGTAGCAGTTTCTTCTGTCTTTCCTTCTCAGAATTGAAGAGTATAGGTAGTTTCTTTTATGCACTGCCCCTCACATCAGGCTTACAAAATGTTCAGTATTTAATTTGAAGTTACATATTCAGAATAAAATGCTACAAAATATTTCTTAGTTTTTAAAATGAGAGCATAACTATAAGCATATCAAATCCCTCTATATTTTATCAATTGCAGGAATTTTGCTTATTTGAATAATGTGTTGACTGCCTCCACTTTAATGTACTTAAATATTTAGTAATTTGTAAGATCTTCCAATAGTTTTTTGATGTGGGATTCCCTGCTGTATGATCTGAATACCATTGGTTATAAAGGACTGCTTTGAGCCTGTAGCAGAGCTAAATGGGAGAGGGAGGGAACTAAAGTGAATGCTGGAAGGCAGATGGGCAGAGTCAGGAGAAGCTATGTAGTGTTGCCAGAGACAGATGCCAGATGCCAGACCTTTAGCTGGTAAGCCACAGCCATGTGACAATACTCAGATTAATGGAAATGGGTTAAATTAAGATGTAGAATTAGCCAGTAAGAAGCTAGAGCTAATAGGCCAAGCAGTGATTTAAATAATATAGTTTTTATGTCATTATTTTGAGGCTGAGCAACCGGGAACCAATAAGTAGTCTTCATTACAAAAGTTTTTAGCTTTTCTACCATATTGTTCTACCTCATAAAACTGTGGATACACCTTGATCTTTTGGTGCGCTTTTTTTTCAGAAGTGAGTTCTTATTAAAGTCTTGTCTAATAAATCCGTGAACAAATGCTTTTATTTTGTAGTGACAACATCTAATGTAGAGTAGTTCACAGTAGAAACCAAACTGATGTTTGTGTTGGTAAACCTTAATTGCAAAATTGATTATATTGAGAAATCCCTAAATTATAAAACTGCTTTCTCATTAATGAGTGAGATTATATTTCCAAAGAATGAATACTATGGCTATACATCTGATCCAGAATACATGTAGCACCGTAGCATAACTGAGGGCCTAGGGAGAAGAAATAAAAATGAATAAATAAAGGTAGAATATGTTACCTAAAAGCTTCCTTTCTCTTTGCTTCCTGCCCAGTTGTAGTTAATGATGATGAAAGGAAGCCTGTGAAAGAATCAATCAAATGATAAAAATTTCCTTCTCGAAATTTTTTACATCAGACATTCCATGGGAACAAAGTAAAATCTAATAGAGGAAATTTGTGTAACAATACATGTACACTGTTCACGTGGTGCAAAATCCTTTTGCAGTTATCTGTGAGAAGAATTCATACAGTTTAGCAATGGATGATAGAAAAGTGTAGATCTCCTTTGTTTCAGATCAGAAAAAAAAGATACGAAATTCAATTGGAAACTGTTGTGGGCGACATGTGTATATTCTATGACAAAGAACATCCCTGTATTTTACATATGTCCTAAGATTTTGAAAGGGCCTGAACAATAAATTTAAGTACTAGTAAATAGGCCTAATAAATTCAGCAGAGTAATTTCAGGAGATCCCAGTGTTCAGGCTGTGCATGGCTATTACTCCTGTTATTAACAAAGATGATAATGCCAAGTGGGAACAAAAGACAAACCAGAAGCATTGAAAAAACAGACAAACAAACAAATAACAAAAAATGCCATAATTTCTTCTAAAGAGAAGCCTGCATAAAGGTAAGAGCAAGGAAAATCCAGCTGTAGAAGAACTAAGGACCACTACAAGAAGTCATGTGCCTTGTATTGGGAAAATAGAAAAATGCATTGGTGGTAACTTAAAAGATGACTAGAACTCATTCATTGCAGGATCAAGGATTTAAAGTTTATACAGAAATTCTTGGGATCTACGAGTATAGGCAGTCTCGGAATTCCTATGGGACCTCTCTGAGCAAGTGATGTGTGAAGCTATAACAATGACATCAGAGACATAAGGCACAATCTGGAAAACAAGACATGCCAAAGTATGGAAGCCCATCAGGGAAAGCCACAAGGATCAAACAGAGCCAGTCAAGGAGTGAGGACGTGTTGTCTCCAACTAACAAGGTCATAGGGTAGGGCAGCCCAAAATAGCTGTGGCACAGAAACAGCTGGTACAACGTGCCAGGCATGTAGCAAAAGCTACAGGATTTTGCTCTTGTTCAGCCTGCTTCTGAATAACTTTGCTCACATCCCAATCTTGTGAAGCCTCACTCCTCCTTGGATCAGTGCATTTACTCTGTACTCCTATGACAGGGGCATGGGATTTTCTTTCTGGTTTTACAAGGGCTTGCACCTATGAGCTAAGCAGCAGAAGAGACATTGAATATAATCTTATCCATAATATTGCAATTATTAAGTCTATAAAGATTCTTGGATATGAACTGGAAGTATTTTTCATTGACAAGTATATGAGTCATTGAGGGATCCGGGATAAAATGCTATGATTTCAAGAGATGTGTTTTATGTGAAATTAATAAGAATTGGACTTGGGATAGTTAAATTTGACTGGGAACTTAATTACATTGGGAGTACCTAAGCAATCAGTGAAAGCGCTTAAGGCCACTTTTTGAAGAGGACTTAATAAATGAGGAAACCATTGACGAATGTGAATAGATAATCTCTCACACTGGGAAATGGATGAAAAGTAGGGAAGAAGACAGAAATGTTTTCCTTGTGTTCCCTGAACAGCTGGGTGTGGGCAGCTCTGTTCTGTCAAACACCTCATACCACGATAGGCTGAAGCCCCTGAATTCAGGTGCCTAAACGAGTCATTTCTCCAGACATTTTGCCCAAAGGAGAAAAATATCTAATACAAGGCTTCATATTTTTAAGCCAATATTTTCTTTCATTTATTTTTTAAGGAGTTCAATTATTTAAGAATAACAAAATTGCCAGGCCATGCTAGTGCATGCCTTTAATCCCAGCACTTGGGAGGCAGAGACACGCAGATCTCTGTAAGTTCGATGCTAGCCAGTACAGCTAGGGTTACACAAAGAAACCCTGTCTCAAAAAAAATTTGTTGACAGAAGTACAAACTAAAAGCTTATGTTGGGAGCTTTACTGAACTCTCATGGCCATGTCATAATCACTTGTTTGCAAATTAGATATTTATTTTTATACGGGGAAATCGATATCTTTAGAATCTGCAAATGTCAGGACTCGACCACATGCACTTTGTTATTTTCATTGCATCATTATCATCTTCCTCATCATAATGCACAAGTTGTTTGGAAACAAGTGTTTCAACTTGGAGGTACAAAATGCAAAAGGAAAGACCTGCCATGCATAGCAATGGAAGGAAGGCAGTGATTGGACTCACTGTTATTTAATATTTTTTCACCAATGCATGGACAATTAACAGATACATTGTGGTGCCTTTGCGATAAATGATACAGAAATGCTTATATTAACACAATGTATTTACTTTTTAAAAATTAAAAATGAAGGTTGTGAAAAAAATTAGAACTCATATCCAGTAGTCTCTCTCTCTCCTCTCTCTCTCTATATATATATACACATATATGTACATATATACATATATGTGTTTGTGTATGTATATATATATATATGTGAATGTATGTATATATTTGTTAACTGTTGTGTAATTAGTAGAAATTCAATGGAAGGCACATGATGACAGCTATCAAACCTCAATGAATGTCTGTGGTAGACTGTGTGTTTTATCACTTAAAAATGTACCCCCCACTTCCCTATTGCTTATTATCTCAGTGCTATTGATGAAGCTTTAAAAGCCTTTTAAGAACATCAGAGTCAGAATTGAAACTACTCATTAAGCTCTAAATCTAAATAGCTGCTATGTATTTTAAGGGCTCATTAGGTAGTTTTTAAGATATCCAGATTTTCGATTTGCATTTTTTGTCCTATGAATTGAGTCATAGTAAATCAATTACTTATAGTACTGCATCAGTTATTCATAATAATTTTTATTATTTTGCAAAATACTTAATATATTAAGTTGTATAAAGACTTGCAGTAACATACAGAAAGATGGCATTTTATAATTACATACCAATATTTAAATCATTATTTAAAGTGAAGATGAATAAAACAACATAAAGTTCACTAAACTATGAAATAGAGTACGAGACTATTTACCAAAATTGTCCTATTAGGATTTAATTCATTTCATGTTTTAATGTGGTAACTGGGTCATTTCGCTAGGCTCCTGCTGAGATGAGTTTTCATTGATCATGTTATACTGCAATTTAAAAAAAGAAAAAAATAACCAGAATTAGTTTTAAAAGTTTTCCATGGGTTTCTCAGAGACCATCATCATAGTAAGTTAAATTTACATATAAACTCAATTTTTCATTTGAATCACTATTACTATCCTTTATATTAAGTTCAAAAATGGCGTTTCTATTATGGATATATTTTATAGTTGACAATGCTAATTTCCTTCACTAAGACTGTCTTACCTGTCTGATATCATTGGGATGCCATAAAAATATGGATTTATGATTCTGATTTCCATGTTCCTTTTATTAACTTTAGTGAACTTTCATATCTTTGCTATGATCTTTTACTTTGGTTCAGATCTTCCAAAAGTAACCAACCACATATAATTGGTAATGTAGTTTTTGTATTCATGAGATAGAGCCTGTTATAATAGCTTATTACGTATAAAGTAGAAAAAAAGCTGACATATGAATAAGACACCTAAATGTGTAGATTATTTCTTTGAAATGATCCCATTAATTAAATATCTTATGTTGTCATTAGAACATCTGTTTTGACAATATTAACATATGGACAATTTTCCAGTGTTAAACTTTACTTTTTACACAGAAATAGAATATATATATATATATATATATGTATATGTGTATGTGTATGTGTATGTGTATGTGTATGTG
>LOJH01020879.1:0-11563 GCA_001685095.1 Ellobius talpinus | reverse complement strand
CACACACACACACACACACACACACACACACACACACACACACACACGACCCATTCGGAACGTACACACAGGTGACGGGCCATTACCGTGAGGGCAGGACAGCCCTTCTCACAGACTGAGGCAGGTGAAGCTGGAGGGAAGGCAGCACACTAGGACGGACTGGTTCATTCAGATTTCTCTGGACTTTGTCCTGATAAGCAGACTAAAGACAACACCGTGGAGAGCACAGTTCATAGGTAAGCAAGGACTACAACACCCTAACTATGCTTCCAGGAGCAATAGTCTATGATCTGCCACACTTGGAAGACAGTCCCACAAGCAACTGGGGATTTGTGTGACCCAGGACTTCAAAGATAACAGCAAAGGGGACCAAAGTTCCCAGGGGTACTGCATACAGAGAAAGAGGTTCTGCTGTTGCTGTTAATTCTTGGTATTTCCCAGGCTAGAAGTAGAAACAAAACAAAAACCAAGGTGCTGTTCCCTTGGCAGGACTCTGCCCCACAGCAACCAAGGTTTGACTCCATTAAAATCAGTATCAACTCAACCAGGGTCGACAGACACTGTGACTGAAACACCTAAGATCTTCCAGCAGAAGACGCCACAAAAAGCAACCAAATTAATAAATGGAAAACCATGTCTTGAAACAGGTACTTATTTCCTAATTATAATTAATCCAGTCTCTTCCATAAAACTGTAAATTATCTCTTTGAATGTCTTGAAGATGCCGTCTTCTCAGCGATTACAAGTCAAACAACTCCCAGTTAGGAGCGCTTGTCCGCATCATTGGGCTGACAGGGTGACTGTCGTCGTCTCCTCTGGGAGTTTAGCAGGCACGTGCTCTGCCACAGGAGCGCTGTCGTTCCTCGTCATGGTGGCAAACAGCATGTCCATCATCCCCAAGGTTTCTAGGAGTTCTCTTTGGTAATCGATTTCTTTTTCTATAAGTCCTTGAAGTACTATGAACTTTTTATCAACTACTGGTGACTGGCCAATCACAGGCAGATATATATCTACAAAGGGATAGAAAGTACATTAATAGAAACATTTTCTGTGGGTGAAATCAATATTTAGAAACAATATGATGCTAAATATAAAGATACTGAATACCAGTATTTTTAATAATTAAGTTGTAATTTATAGGAAGCAGAACAATCCATCTAATTAAATGCATTTTTTTGAAAAGAAATAGTTATATAAAATACAGGGTATGGGGTCTTATTTTCATTTTCATGTTAAAAACTACATGACTGGGGGCTGGGGAGAGTGCTTGCTTTGCAAGCAGTTAAGATCTGAATTTGATTCCCAGAACCCATAGAAAAGACAAGAAAAAGAAGCTGGACACCTGGCATACAACTGGAACCCCAGCCCTGGAGAGATAGAGGCAGGAAGGCCCGAGGCTGGCCAGCCACCAGCTGAGCTCTACTGAGCTTCAGGTTTAGTGACAGAACCTGTCTCAGAAAAACAGATGGAGAGAGATGGAGGAAGCCCCAGGATGTTGACATGTGGCAAACCTGAAACAGAATATTAGGTTCAGGGCTGCAAGAAGGAATGGACCACATGAAAAGGCATGAGGGCACCAGAGTAAGTCCCAGGCAGGACCATGGGAAATCCAGAAACACTGAACTTTAGATCTGTAAATGAAACAAAGGACCCTAGCATAAGGACCCAGAAGCAGACAGGGTGAATCCTCCTCATTGTGGCTTTCAGCAAGAGAGAAAAAGACCCCTTCAGTGGGCTTCAGTCACACAACCCGGCCCTCTAGAGAAAGAGTCGGTGGGCTCCAGTCACACAACCAGCCCTCTAAAGAAAGAGTCGGTGGGCTCCAGTCACACAACCAGCCCTCTAGAGAAAGAGTCGGTGGGCTCCAGTCACACAACCAGCCCTCTAAAAAGAGCTGTGACTCACATGGCAAACATGTCCTAGTTTGATTCTGCTTGTCATGGGAAGGAACCATCTTATACTACTAATCTCTTCCAGCCAGGGGGCCAGGAGCATTTTCTCATTTCTAAACCCCAAAGGTCTCTCTACTCTACTGGATAAGACAGTAGCCATCACAAAAATCCATATGGACTTGAGAAATGGTTGTGACTTGGCTACTACACCAGAGACAAGGACTAAACGATGAAGAGCTAGAAGCACCTCTACTTTTTGCTGCAGCTGAGAGCTGCAAGAGGGCGAATGACAGACCAATTGCATGGAATGCAAAGGAGGAAGGGGCTGTGGCAGACTGGCCTGGCCAGAGCGCTCAGCATCACTCAGTGGTAGTGCAGATGCCGCCGGCACGAGTCCGCTTGGCCTGACTGCTTTCTACATTCTGAGCCCCAGACTACACAGAAACGCAGCCCCTGCGTGGTGTTTCCCACGCCCACACTGGTACTAGTAGAATACCTCTGATGTAAAGTGGTACCCAGCCTGGTGGTCCCTAGCTCAGGCGGGCGGCCTGAGGGTAGACACTACTGAGGCTGCCCACAGGCGTGCAGAACTCAGCCCAGCAACAGCCACCCCCATCTCCTCAGCAGGAAGAGATGGCTGCCCCATTGCTCTGTACTGCACTGCTCCACTTCCTTCTCCCTTGCTATGGTTGCTCACTTACATCCTAAGTACTTCTTCTCCAATCCTGCTGCTTCTCTTTCCTTTCACTAACTTCCACTGTTTATTTTTACCTTGGCTGAGTTTTAAATTCCTGGCTAACCCTATCACACCCTTGGGCCTCACACTTCCCTCCTTCCTGGGGGTACAGTTGTTCTCAGGTGGTTTGCTACATGTAAATATGGGTTTGGCTTTCAGCCATTACTGCAGGCTGCTTTCTTTCCTGTGTGTAGCAGGCAGAGGTATCCCTCCATACAGACTCAGCAGCGATTCCATCCCAAGATGTGCAGTCACAATGGAGAACAGAAGACAAGCAGAGAGAGCAGTGTGAGTCCCCCACAGGGCACTCACTAACTCTTCATCAGGTGGCCCTGCAGCTACCGAGAGACCTGAATACCTAACAAAGACAATGACCTCAAAGAGGCAACCATGGAACAGATGAAGGAAGGAAACAGTCAGACCAAAGACACTGACAAGGAATTTCTCAGAGAGACTCTAAGGAAAAACCAAATGGAAACCTTGGATATGAAAGATTCAATAAATCAAATCACAGTGGAAAACATTTGGATTAAGTCAAGCAAGAGAAGATGGGAGATCGTGGGTTGAGGAATTATCACATTCATCATACACACTGTCAACAACCAAAGCAAATACATTCACAGCTTTCAAGAGCTTTGGGGCATGACAAAGGAAAAAAATCTAAGAGTCTTCGCTGTAGAAGCATACAGAATCTAGGCAGTGAAATTGAAGCAGTGAATTTCAAAGTCCAGGGAAAGATACAGCCATCCAAATACAGGGGCACTCAAACCCTAAACACACATCCCCAGAGGAGAACCCTCTGTGTCATACTACAGCTAGCATGGAACAGAACACCACACAGACAGCAGGACCAAGTTACTCACCGAGGTGAGCTCAGCACTAGAACATCAGCCCTTTTCAGAAAAGCAAGGGCAACAGGATGTGATGTCAATCCTAAAAGGAATAACTACCAACCAAGAGAATTACATCCAGTGAAGCCACCTTTAAAACTGACGGAGAGGGTAGACTAGAGCGAACCATGGCCACTAAACCAGCATAAGGAAGACGACGCTGAAGGAAAGCCACAATCAGAGGAGCTTGAGAAAAATACACATCAAGAGATTAGGAAAGAATCAGAGGTTTTCAATCCAATAAACCAGCAAATCAAAGATGAATAAACAAGGAAGAAAAGAACAAAGATAAGTTAGGGGAACACAGAATCTTATAGGAATTAGCACACTCCTCTCAGTTCTAACCCCAAATACAAACTCTGGCTTTCCTTCTCCAATTGAAGCATGCAGACGTGGCTGTGCATAGTGGCACATGCCTATAATGCCAGCAATTGGGGCACACACCTGCCCATACACACCTTCATATAAGCCATATAAGAACGTAAAAATCCACCACCATTATAGATGTTCATGGGAAAAACTTTCTTAAACTGTAATTATCCTAGTTCAACCAATTCAAATCTGCCACTGTAACATCTTACTACATTTTAATTGTACCTGTACCCCTAGGTTTTCTGTTTCAGGTTCTTTAATTTTTTTCCAAAAAATTCTGAGGCTCAAACTCAGAAGAAGCCTGGATGTGCTGACAGATGTTCTGCTGCTGAGCTCTCAGGCCCAGCACCTCGGCTTTCCCAAGCATGCTGGAATGTCTCTCTTACAACTACTCACCAATGATTATCTCAGCAGCACGAATCAAAACAGGGGCAAATCTCGGCTGGGACAGATTCCTACAAAGCAAAACTTCCAATTAATGAATCTTGCAAGGCCTGTCCCTGGTGCTCAAGCTGGCTTTTGGGAACCTGTTCCCCATGCTGAGTTGCCTTGCCCAGCTTGATGCATGGGAGGAGCTTGGTCCTGCCTCAACTTGATGCTTGTTGACTCCCATGGGAGACTGAGGAGGAGTGGATGGGGGAGGGGGAGGGAACAAGAGGAGAGGAAGGAGGAGAAACTGTGGTTGGAATATAATAAATGAAAAAATTTAATTAATAATAAAAATAGATAAGTTAAAAAAGAAAAAGAAAAACAACCCTAAAACAAACTTCAATTGTTCCACCAGTTCTCTGTAAAGAGCAAACTAAAAGTAGGTGTCTCTCACTGGGTAATAACGGAAGACTTCAGCCACAAAACCCAAGTCAAGCATACCTTATCAAAAAGTTCAGAACCCGGGTAATCTCCTTCTCATCCCGACCTGCAAGAGCATTGGCAAGGACTCCTCTCCGATTCAATTCCTTTATGATGGAAACTGTAACCTCGGGCGTCTTTATTACACAATTAGGCTAGAAAATGTTTAGAGTCAGTACAGTCAAAAAGATAAGAAAAGATCACTACCCTGCACTAAACTACCAAGCTTATCTTCACAATCCCAAGTCATGGTAAATCAAACCCATCATCAAGATGGTTCCCCCATGTCCTTTCCCTTTTTTTCTGACAGGGTCTCACTTTACAAGCCACAACAGGCCTTGAACTTTATTTTGTACCCCAGTTTGACCTCAAACATGTGATTTGCCTGCCTCAGCCTCCCAAGTGCTAGGATTAGAGCCATAATACCAGAGACTATTTTTGTTTTGTTTTGTTTTGTTTGAGACAGGGTTTCTCTGTATAGTCCTGGCTGTACTGGAACTCACTCTATAGATCAGGCTGGCCTTGAACTAGAGATCCGCCCACCTCTGGCTCCTGGGTGCTGGGATTAAAGGCGTGTTCCACCACCACTCAGCTAAAATGATTCTTCAAGAGCTCCTCACTAGCTAAGCATGGCAGCGTACACCAACGGTCTCAATGACGGGAAGAAAACCAAGGGGATCCTGAGGGTTCATTGGCCATCCAGCCAGCCACCTGGTGAGCTCCTAGTTCAGTAACAGACCTTGCCTCGGATAGACTTTTTATCCCCTGACAGAAGCCAGGGTCATCTGGGAAGAGATAACGTCTGTTGAAAAATGCCTCCATTATACTGACCTGTGGACAAGACTACGGGAGTATTTTCTTGATGTGGGTGCCCAGCTCACTGTGGTGGTGCCACCCCGGCAGGTGGTTCTGGGTTGTTCAACAAAGCAGGCTGAGCAAGCCATGAGGAACAAGCCAGTAAGCAGTGCTCCTCCATGGTCTCACTTCAGCTCCTGCTTCTAGGTCTCTCTGCCTTGAGATCCTGTCCTGAATTCTGAACCTCCTGATGGACTGTAAACTCTTTTCCTGCCCAGGCTGCTTTGGTCACGGTCTTTACACAGCAAAGGAAGCAAACTAAGATACACATGATCTCAAGAAGATGGACGACAATTGAGGCAAACATCGAGCACTGATCTCTGGCCTTCCCTCATGCATATACATGGACCCCGCCACACACACAAACAAAATTAAAAACTAGTTTAGTGAAAAGAACATGTTTCTCACTTACCTCAAGGACTCTGTCAAGTGCCTTTGATATTCGGAAACTTTTCAGGTCCCTGTCATACCATTCTAGGTGCTTCTTTGCTGGCCTGTTGATCATGATGTCATCCTGAATGAAAAAGCGAATTTATAGAGGAAGAAAATTACTATCTATACAGTTCTATTAAAATAAATATTTTCTATTAGAGCTGGCCCTGGAGATATGAGTGAGGGGGACCCAGATGTGAGGGCCCAAGAGCAGGAGAGCTTGCTACAGCTCCTTGCTGTAGGATGCATCGGGTGAGCTAGCCAAGGCAGTGCCGAAGAACTCATCCGGGTTGAGACAAGGAGGGAACGCTAGCGAGCTGACCAACCCAGCTACCACCCACACCTAGAACCAGGCCTACGAGTTGGCCCACCCCAGCATCCACCAAATCTATGAACTGTTGGAGCATGTGAAGATGAACCTACAGATCTAAAACAGCAGGATCTCCATGACACAGGATAACAAGACATCCAATAGGAGTCCCAAAGACAGCCCATTAATGATGATAGTGTAGCAGAAACCAGGGGCCTCGCGCCAGATCAATGACTCGTGGCAATGAACACTTACAAGTAAAGATAAACAGACTAAACGGTAAACTGTGTGTCTCAACTGGCCACACTACAAGTTCCATGACAAGATTCTCCTTTTTTTGGTTTTGTTTTGTTTGGTTTTCTTTTAAATTTGGTTTTGTTTTGGGGGAGGTTGCAAGAGCAGGGGACAGGGAGGTAAGTATGATCAGAGTACATGATGGGAAATCCACAAATAATCAACAAAAGTAAAATATATATAAATAAAAATTAATGTTTTCACAATAAAGTGAAACATTTTAAAGTCAGGATGTTTTTACAACACACAACAAATAATGTTCCTGTGTAATAATAACAGTAATAATCAAAATCATAATTCAAATGATATACTTTGCCATGTTAATGCACTCTTATGATGTTTAGCTTATATATATGTAAGTGGCTCTATTCTGAGCAAACTTACTCAAAAAAAAAGATGAATAAGCAGACAGTATGACTGCATATAAAGAGAAGAAAACAAACTGGAGACTCGGATCTAGTAGTCACAGCTCTGGTGACTTCCTGGGCCACCCGAACTTGACAATTTAGTCCCTCTCCAGTCCTAGGAAGACACTACAGCCGCACGCGGTTTAGAGGACAAATCCGACACTATTCTGATGATGGTAAAGCACTGTATTAGTTCATGATTCGGGATATTAAGTAGGTAGTCCCTGCTCCCCATTATTCTTCAATAATGTACTATAGCGATCTGGAACCAACTTTGATGGAAAAAGAAGCAAAATAAACATACGTATTATAAATCATACTTTGTGTAAATTCCAGAAATGGGTGAAATTGACCCTTCTAAGAAATGTCAATATTTTAGAAATAATAAAAAATACCTACTTACCTGTTGCTTCATGTAAATCTTTCCTTTAATAAAGGTTCGATATGCAGGCCTCCTCCTCGGGAGAGACTCCTTCCTTGACTCTGATTTCCGGTGTTTAACGCTCAGTATCCCATTGGTCATCCCCACGACTATCGTCTCTGCTCCATGCTAATGGTAATCAGAAAAATCAGTCTACTTTTAACCAACATTTTATAGTACCTTTGACTCAAAACAGCATTTATACCATGCCTGCTACTTCTTACCCACAGTTCCAGTCAACGCAAACACTCCTAACAATGATCTACCCAAAATGTTACAGGAAAACCACTTTTGTCCAGGTACCACGGTCAGGATGGACCTTCTCACCTCTACAGCACTGCCAGTGAAGCACGCGGGATGAGAGTGCTGACATTAATAAGATGCTGGTGACCTCCTGACGTCAAGTCAGTGTCTATGCACTCGGAGTAGAAAGAGGACTAGACAGTGGCATGACTCCCCCACAAGAGCTTCTCTTTACTTTTCCTCTCCAGCTTGGACTTCCCATGTAACATTTCAGGTATCTTCTGGCCCAAATGTGGCTCCTCATTAAACCTAACAGTGAACATTCCAGAAAGCACAGTGCTCACTCAGCTGCTCCTGCCCTCTCTGCCTTTTCTGGAGCCAATCTGCCATTCCTGGGCTTTGTAACACCTTGAGTTTGTTGAAGGAAGAGTTAACAACGTCCTAGTCCAGCCTCGGTGTTACCATGACAGCAGTCAGTGCCACCAAGTAGGAATTGGTGCAGTTATCAGAAACATCACATCTTAGCAACTGTCTTGACTCAAGCAACTAATGTGGTTTATTAAATCCGAAGGTAACCTCAAAGATTCCACTTTACTTTTACTTCATGGGCATGGTGTGTAACAACTTGAAAAGAGCTGAAAGTACGTACAGAAAGTGCCAGACTCAAGATGGAAGCTGTGTAATCAAAGCTGTGGACGACCTTGTAGGAAGTCGTGCTGTAGACCTTGACTTTCCTGGTGAGAAAGAAAAGTTCTGTTAAGTCACCTCAGAAATGAGTGAAAACACCAAGTTTCTGGGTTCTTTGGTTTTCGTTTTTGTTTTTTTTTGAGACAGGGTTTCTCTGTGTAGCTTTGGAGCCTGTCCTGGAACTCGCTCTGTAGACCAGGGTCGCCTTGAACTCACAGAGATCTATCTGCCTGCCTCTGCCTCATGAGTGCTGAGGTTAATGGTGTGCACCACCATCATCCAACCCCAAGTTTCTGTTTATAGCAAACTATATAAATACAAAAATTTACAGTCAAACTGGATGCTTGCGGTTAATCCCAGCATGTGGGAGGCAGAAGCAGGAGGATCTCTGTGAGTTCAAAGCCACCCAGGTCTACAGAGCAAGTTCCAGGACACCTAGGGCTACAGAGAAACCCTGCCTTGAAAAATAAATAAATGAATAAATAATAAAATAAAATTTACACAGTCCAGAAAAACACTGATGTAATACTAGTTACAAAGTACTTCATCACCAAGTTCCTTGAAAAGCTAACTATATTCCATCACTAGCCAGGTTTGAGTAAAAACTAACTAGGAATTTATAAAAGAAACCAAAAGACAGACCATAAGTCAATGTCATCTGAATATAAGCCACAGGAATAAAACAAAGGATCAATGAATGTGCACAGTAAGCCACAAGGAAGGCTTCCAAGGCCAGCACAGCCCTCTGCTGGTACAGAAGCAGCATCCCTGGCTCCTCCTCGCCTGCACAGCAGTAACACTGCAAGTCTTTTCCTAACAGCAGGGAAGAAGTGGCAGCCTGGAGACAAAACAACTAACAGTAAAAAAGGAAATCCTACAGTCTGTCAGTACTAGTCACACGTGGTACTGCACCCGACATGTAGCTACAGAAAAGGAGGTACATTTTAAGACCATAGAAACGTTTATATATTATGGTGTACATTTTAGAGACAAAATTCACTTCTAGCATCTTACTAAGTAAACTGATTACATGTTGAAAGACAGTTCATATATTAGGCATTTTACTTTCACGTTAGATAATGGACTACATAAAATATGTTAGTAAAAGAATTTTTTTGTAAGACATGCAATGTTATTGCTGTGCAGGGGAGGAGGCCAGGGATACTGCTTCTGTACCCAACTGAGGGCTGTGCTGGCCTTGGAACCCTACCTTATGGCTTACTGTGCACATTCATTGTTTTGTTTTCGAGACAGCGTTTCTCTGTATAGCCTGGCTGTCCTGGAACTCGCTCTGCAGACCAGGCTAATCTTCAACTCAAAGAGATCCACCTGCCTCTGCCTCCCGAATACTGGGATTAAAGGCATGCACCACGATGCCTGACTTTTTTTAACGTCTTTTAATGTGGCTACTAAAGCTTTTAAACTTACATATGCAGTCTGCATTATGAGTTTGTTCAACAACAGTTTTAGAACTTTAAAAGTAGAATACTTAAATTGATTATTTAGATGACTTTTCAGGGCTAGGGACAGAATGAAGGGCCTTGCACAAGCTAAGAAGTGCTCTAAAAATCATAGTACTCACACCACATTAATGCATAGAAATATCACAGGATTTTGAAATTTTCTTTGTTTTGTTTTTGAGGCAGGGTCTCTCTGTAGCCCTAGCAATCCTGGAACTCACTCTATAGACCATGTTGGCCTTGAATTCACATTGATCCACCTGTCTCTGCTTCCCAAATGCTGGGATTAAAGGCCTGTCACTACTCCCAGCTGTAGTTTTATATTTTAAAGAATGTAACCTAGAATAAAATATAAAATATATCCTCAGAATAAAAACTTCAAAATACATACATACTTACATGCATGCATATAAATATATATATATATAAAATGACTTTAAAAGAAACTATAGGAAAATAAACTATTTCAAAAGATCAGTATTCAAGTGAGTAAGCAATATTGTTCTAGTGTATAAGCTAAAGCAAGAGATAATTTATTTCTGGGGGAATATAAGTAGTTATATGTAAATAAAAGATCAAACAAACTATTTCAAAGCAATAGATTTTTATTCTCTATGAAAACCATTAGAACATTTTTTAACCACAAATACTGCTAAAAATAACTCAATTTCTCAAGCAGTAAGTGCTAACAGTGACACACAAGAAAACTAGAATGCTACCTGTCCAGTGAGCCGGAGAGCAACCTCTGTCCAGAGCTGCTCAGACACAAACACGTCACAGTCTTATGATGATTCTTCAAGGACACGAGCAACTGTCCTCCTTTTAACATGTCCCAGACTTTGACATAACGACCGCCTGTGGAAAGAAGTAACCGCTTGTGTGATATTCTGCCTACATGCTCAGAATGATGGAGCTCTCAGAAGCACCCTCCCTGAGCTAGGTAAAGCTTCCTCACGCCCTGACCCCACCCGCCTCTCAGAGTGGTGCTTGGTAGAAATCTCTACTCACAGAAGTGTTAGCATGGCTAAGCTACTGCTTATTTTAGGTCCAGCAGAACAAATAGGGAACTGAAAATATTCCAAGTAAAGCACAATAAATTTGCTGAAGAAAATGCTGGGTCTGTGAGATAATTCAAGGTAAAGGCCCTTCCAGCCAAGCCTGATTCCTGGGACCCACATGGTAGGAGGCAGCTGGCTCATCAAAGCTGTACTTTGAACACCACTCATGTATACATGTACATATGTACACATGTACACAAACACACACAAACTAAAAAAAATTAAGGACTACTGTACAGCCATGGAAATCAATATAGATACTGCTTCCTAAAAATTTTATGAACCCCCACAAAGACTTCCCAGTAATTTACTCTAAGAATCAAAAGGTAATAAAAGGTAACTTAATTTTATGATTAAAAAAAATTTTAGGAGCTGGAGAGATGGTTCAACAGTTAAGAGCACTTGCTGCTGTTTCTGAGGACCTACGTTCAGTTCCTGGCACCCACATGGTGGCTCACAACCATATAAATCCAGTTCCAGGGTATGTGATACCCTCTTCTGAACTTCAAGGACACTGAGTAATGTGGTATACAGACATACTCACAATATAAGTTGTAAATACTTTCAATAAAACACCAAATATAGCAGGGCGGTGGTGGCGCATGCCTTTAATCCCAGCACTAGGGAGGCAGAAGAGAGGTGAATCTCTGAGAGTTC
>LOJH01020878.1:3579-20548 GCA_001685095.1 Ellobius talpinus | reverse complement strand
AACTTATGGAGATCTCTGTGTGATTTTCTTTGGGGCTTGACAGCTGTGGGGTACCGGGCGGGACAGAAACCCCAAGCAAGCCGGCCCTCATGTTACATACCAACACCATAAACAAACAAACAAACAGAGGCCTTCCTTCAGCAAGCTAAACTAGGAAAAGTGTGTGTTCCCGAGAACAGCACAGCTCAGCCTCCGCGTGTGCCTCCTGGGTTCACTCGTGTATTTTGACTCACTCCCACCTAATCAGACTCCTCTGGCATTTGAAACACAGATTCCTTCATTCGAAAAGAGTGACTGTCTGGGCATCAGCATGTGAATTCTCATGGAAAGAGCGAGTGAGCGAGCAAGCAAGCAAGCAGAGGCATTGAATATTGCACAAACATTCTGGTTTCCTTTCATCCTTCCAAGAAATAGCTAAAACCAATGTTTAGCACAAAGGTCGGTCTCGTGAATCCCCAAAGATAAACTTGTAAGGAAGACTTTTGAAACTCAATCTCAGGAATTGAATTCCATGGGGGAGTTAAAAAAAAAAAAACCTAGCTTTGGTGTAGCCAGTAACGCTCTTGAATGCTGTTTGACATGTCTCTTACCAGAGAGATAGACATAGATATATATATATAGAGAGAGAGATAGACAGATATATAGATACAGAGACAAAGACATAGATAGAGGTGTGTGTGTGTGTGTGTGTGTGTGTGTGTGTGTGTGTTTGCACTAGAGGTCTGCAGCAGGAATTTCCTAGGTTCTGTCCATGCTCCTTGCATAGAATTTCATCTTCTTGGTTTTTTTTTTCCCCCTGGGACCATGGAATAAGTCAGTTCTCATAAATTACTCTTCAAACACTGAATGAATAAATAGCAAGATGCCTTAAATACCCCTCATAATTAAGGTAAAGACTGAATAAATTCCTCTATGAGTGTTGAGAAAATAAATAATCGGGGCTAGGGGTATAGCTTAGGGTAGAGCAATTGCCCCGCACTCTTGAGGGCCTGAGTTCAATCCCAGAACCACCAAAAGAAAACAGATGAAAGAAATGACCAATACCATTCCATTCGGAATTCTTTATTTTTCTTAAAAAAATAAATAAATAAAAATAAAAGCAAAAAGTTTTTGACTTGGCTACCACAAACCTCCTGCTATCCTCATTAAGCGTTCCAAAAAATCCACTGCCTAGTTCTTTGGAACAGGAAGTTAACCGTGACCCTCAATCAATGCAGTTAATTGTATCAAAACAGAACAGCAACGGGATCGATTTCCAAAATAACAGATTGGGGAGAAAGAGACAAAAATAAACATGGTGGACTTCAACTGCCTCTGGTTTTGTGGGTTTATTTATTTATTTGTTTTGTAAGTTGTTTAAATAAACCTTCCCCAGCTCCCTTCCCAGGATGTAGATCTCAGGCCAGCTGGGCTTCACCAAAGCCTAGATGGCATCCTGACAGTCTGGGAGTTGGCGAGGGGCTGCTGAGTTGAAGTCCAGCGAGACTCGCAGGGTAGCTCAGCCCTGGGTCTAAGCAACACCGAGAGCACCTTCTCAGAGGGTGCCCGCCATATTCAGGCCAGACGACTAAGGGTCCTGACTAGCCTGTCTCTGGTTCTGTGCTCCTGCCTGTTCGTTTAGAAATTAAAATATAGGAAAAGGAAGCCCAGTGCACTTATAGAGAGGGCTGATTACTTTTTCTCAAGTTTACAGTTTACAAGTAAATTCTGCTTGTGAAATGAGAAGAGAGAAAAAAATAATATAGTTAAAAGCCAAAATACTGACGGAATAATCTGCCCTTCATCAAGAGGGTTTTTGGGTCCTTCAACGGTATAAAGGCTATCAAAGCAGAAAGATATAGCCCCATCTAATGTGCATGTGATATAGTCCATATTTGCATTTTGATGCACTAGTGTTTACACATGTATTCAGTAGTGTATCATTCTGCACGCCCTTTCCGTAGACTCGCCTCTTCATGGCAGCCCTACACCTGCCCTGGCTTGATGTCTTCGGGGATGCATTATGCACATCCTGCTGTTTTAAGCAGAATGTATTTAAGTCTAGCTGCCAGCTCTTTCTTAGTGACTCAGAGCCAGAGCCACCATGCTTACGCTTATGAATAGTCATTAATATGCTGCCCAGTAATACAGTTCTCTGTCTGCTTTTTAGGCTTTCGAGTTCAACCCTAGATGCAAGGCTGTCTCCCTTCTGCTGTCACGGGGCCTGATCGGAACCACCTGGCTCTGGTCTGCTGCTTCTTAACTGCACCTGGGAAAACAGACAACATGCTTTGGCTTGGTCAACCTCTATCCTGAAATTCCGTGGGGGGGTAACACTATTTTGACATATTTTACTAAATCATGAGTTTCGCTATATTATTAGAAGGTTGGGAGATGGCGCAGGACTCAGGGGGACTTAAGTTCCAACCGAAGCTTGGCAAATAACCAGCTGGGAGGCCTTTAGGACGTCATCTAACCTGCTGAGTTTCAGTTTCATGTGGGGGGCTGGGGTGGGGAGGAGGTAACCATGAAAAACTAAATACCTATATCAATGTCTCAAAAAGAGCTAGTTTTTCTACCTTGTAATCTTTGCTATTTCCACTCGATGTCTGCTAAGGTATTTGTGTACATATTTATCATGCTACAATTATATCTAAACATCACATATATCAATGAAAACTATTATATTTATTTAGTAGTGATTGAAGAATTACCAAATTAAAAAATCGCTAAGGAATATATGAATGAATGAATTACAAAGTAGGTAGAGTCGTTCAACAAACATAATAGCTTTGATTTTCTGGGCTTTGTGTCAGGCACTAGAAGGGGTTAAGCTGAATTTTACAGGGACATCACCTTCAAGGGAGAGAGAAGATCCTTCATGTAAACCCTGAGACTATTTCTATCTTTTTTAAAAAAAAAAGATGCTAGCTCTTTTAGAAATGATTCTCCATAAAATTACTAGGGCTTGAAAACTGTTCTTCAAGCTCACAGCCCAAGTTTAATGTAACTGATTCAGACAGATAGAATGCATAATTCTGTGTCGTGTATCTTCCATATAATAGGTAGTTAATACATCAAATCAACATAGACTTTGAAGCACAAATTTAGGAAGAATTAGACAGCCATCAATTAGGTTAAATTGCATACCTTATCAACTTTGAATTAAAGCTGGAAGGGTGCAGGGAACATAACACGGCGGGGATAAATGCATGAAGTTAGCCATAAGAGAAAATATCCGAGGAGATGCTAACCTTTGCTTTCAGAATACTGATGGGAAGAGCAGCAACCCATTGTCACTGCAGACTAGAAGAGAAGTTCAGGTAGATTGTGGGGGCAAATGTTGAAAAGAAAGTGCCCCCAAGGTGATCTGCATGAACCCCAGAATAGAGGCTAAGGGGGAGGAACCTGGTGTAGGTGGAAGGAGGAGGAAGTCTCCTCTCGGAGCATTGGGGGATGGTCCAGAAACCCCAGCACTAAAGGTCCAGGAAAGGAACAGAGTACCACACAGATATTCCTTTCCCTTTATAAATGCTTCAGGACTGTAGCCAATGTGGATCCTCTTTGCTTAAGCACATAACATTCCCATGCTTTCTGGTTTTAAGTTATGGGAGCATACACAACACTCCTACCGAACATACCATGAACTCGCTGAAAATGCCAGCTTGAGTCTTTGCCAGCATCACATAATTATCAATAGAGAGGGGGAAATTGCAAGCGATTTGGTCATTAAAGGTGAAAATATAGACTGGAGCACTTTTAAGGAATGTAACCACGTAACTATATTAGAACAGTCATTAGACCATCCTAGCCTTTCTTTAAATATGCTAGCTCATTTAGAAATGATTCCTCATAAAATTACTTGAGCTTGAAAGTTGTTCTTCAAAGTCCTGAGGAGCTGTTGGTCATGGATGGGTAGTTGCTGGGGGAGGGAGAATCTGTCTTTGTTGAGGGTTTGGCCACTCACAGGGTTCCCATGTTCCAGCAGACGGACCCACAATCGTACATATATAGGCAGCGCTAACTAGTCTTAGTGGGTTATAAGAAAGAAAAGGTGGAGCTAGGAGAGGACATTTGAGGAGAAATACGGAGGGACTGGGAGTGGGGAGATGGAGATGGGCATTCTCCAGTTTCACTGTATGCGTGCATAACAGTCTCTCAAAGATGAAGAAAAATGTGGGTCATATACAAAGTCACAGATTCAGGAAGAGCTTAAAATTTTTGTCCAGCCACTTCTGCATGTTCAATGGGTATACGTTAAAGAAATACCGATTTTTAAGCAAAAATAGAGAAGAAATTAGATGGCTACCAGTTATTTAAGACCTACAGATTAAATCAGCCTTAAATTTTATCTGTACCTCAGGTCTTAATACATATATATATGTATTATATATATAATACATACATAAATGAATATGAGTATTTACATTTAACCATATGTTCATCTGTATATACTATATCGTGAAATTTAAAAGTGGTGGTCACTGAGCGACTGTTTTCCCAATATGTCTTCATTTCTTTTTTTAATTTAGTTCAATTTATTTCATGTACCATGTGATAAGGATAGGCTTTAGAGTGTTGAGGTGAAGTGCATCCAGTTTGTAAAGATCAGTAATTATGAAAGTATACTCAAAGCCTATAGTAAAATTATGAGAGGACGATATTATGTGAAGCTGAATGGGGGTGAAGCTGGATGCCAGCGGAGCTGACTGTAACCC
Source organism: Ellobius talpinus (assembly GCA_001685095.1). Lineage (NCBI taxonomy): Eukaryota > Metazoa > Chordata > Mammalia > Rodentia > Cricetidae > Ellobius > Ellobius talpinus. Next base: position 15,851 of record LOJH01020878.1, on the reverse strand, counting down.
CAGCACCGAGATGCTAACACGCTCCTGAGACAGGTCATATTTCCACTCGGGAGCCCTCTGCTTCCTTTGAAAGTAAAAAGGCCACACTTTGTGTCTGAGACACATTCCTGAAGGCTCCATGACTCTACATGAAGTCCAGTAAAATTCAAGGGTGGACAAAGTGTCCTGGGAAACTTGCTGTGGGTTACTCTCATGAGTCATCGCCTCCCATTCCTGAATATCAGTCACGGAGGAGCAAACGCTGTTTACGCTGTTAAGACAGCCATTCTTCTTCAGTACCGACAGGTATAAAGTGTCAGAGTGTGTTAAATCCCCCATTTCCAGTTTGGGGTTTTGAGTTGCAGAACTGCTTCCTAGGCCCTGCAAGCTGCCATGGACCCAGCTCCAACCAATTAAGGTTTTCCCCAGCAGCCTATTCTGACTTCCTCTCCAGGAACTAGGTGCACACAATATCCTTGCTCTGGCTGAAGAGGAGAGCATGTACCCCTGTGTGAGGCCCATTTGTTCTTAGAGCTATGTTGTGCTGGCTTCTCCAGTCTGAGCTAAGGGTAATCTTTAAATAGAGCTGTCCTACAAAATCTCATGGCATCCAATGCCAAGTGCACACTGAATAAAACCAGATGCAGCATATGGAAGTCTGTTCAAGGCCTTGTAGCCCTAAAGAGTGATGGCTCTAAGCATTCCTGATCTAATCTGGATAATATTATGCAAATATTTCAGGCGATTTTTCTCACATCTTCCCAGGCCCCATCACTTTCACCATTGAATTCCATAACTTGGCTTCATTAACATAAAATCAAAATGCATGCCATTTCTTGCAATCTCTTTCCTGTACAGTGATCAGGGATTCTGCAGCTACAGAGGTTTGCGACATGTCAAACACCAAATCCTGGGGACTCAGGGCATGATGGCGCCTCAAAAGTTATACAAGGGGAAGCTGGATGTGATTCCCTCAATATTTACAAAAGTTAATGGGGTAAAAAGAATTTCATTCTCTCATCTGGCGTGGGACATCTATTAATATCCCTAGAAACTAGCACTCCATGTAACTATCTGGAGGATGGTGTTGTGTATTCTTCCTGTTTGTAGCAAATACTAGAGCCCGAGGAACCGAGAGCAAGAAAGTGCTCACTGGGGACAGCAGTAGGGAGAGCCAACTTTGTGACTAATTACATTGTTTTGGTGATGTCCTAAGAATGCTTTTGTAAACGGGCTGGGTATCTGTTGGCTGCCAAGTGTGGTCCAAAGCAAAGAACAAAGGTGTGAGCTCGGCGCTGCCTCCCAACTCATTCTGTCCACCTCTGCCTCTGGTGGCCATGGGGATTCTGAGGAGAACATTCTAGAGGAAAGGAACTGTATGATTGATTTTAAAGAAAATGCAGTGTAGATGCTTCGTCTCCAAGTGGGAAAACCAAAGCCCAGTCCCCGCCACTGAATAGTAGCTCTCTATTTTCCGAGTAGTATGACTCGAGTAACTGTCCGCCTTGACTTTTTCCCACCACTTGCCCCTGTAATCTACACCATCACTTAGAATATATTCTACTGATTCCCCCATCTCAGTGTTGTACTTAAAAAAAAGATCAATTAAATACCTTAGTATGCATCCTGTTTGCTATTTCTGTGATTAAATAAAAAGATCATGAGAGCCTAAAATATCTACCACAGAGCCATCCAAAAATAATTGGAACTTGATTGGTTTTCTGAACCGTCTCCCTCTGACTCCTCTGCTCCCTGTCTTCTAGAACCTTGCCATGAACTGCAAGCCACAAATTTAATACTAGATTATATAAATGTTATGCAACTCTCTAATTTGTTTCATGGGAGCAAGTTGTCTTTCCAAGTAAAACACCAGATCCCGCAAAGGCCGACTTTAATTGCCCCGGGTACCTATCCCAGTGTTAGCCAACCAGTAGGCAAGGCAGCTCCTACTCACTGTTTAGAAACGGAAGGAATTCAGAAGAGATATTGAAATGATGATGTGCTGTGCAGACCAGTCGCACAGACCCCTCCCTGCTCCGCATGCTCTGTGGGAGGTAAAGCACAACACCCAACCACACTGCTGCTCAAGGAAAGAAAAAACCACTCACCCACATTCAACCTTAGCTCTCATCAACCCTGGTGGCTTTCCTCTGTGGATGTATAAAACACTACAATGCATTTTCTTCTAAGTAACTGGGGGTAAGGCAGGGAGACAGTATTAAGAATATCAGTTAAAAATTGACTAAAAGGGGGGATAGGAAAGAAGGCAAAAAGCATCAAAAAAAGAACAAAAGGATGGAGAATACCATCACAAGAATCCTGTGACTGGGAGCGCACACAGAGGGCGGGCGGGGACCCATGGAGTGCCACCTTTCCCTCTTCCAGCCCTCAGGGGATAGCAAGGAGCTAAGCAGAACTACTCATTTGCAAAAGACGACTTGGTGGTAGAAGAGCACACGTTGAGGGTAAATTAAGCTGCTCCTATTTTCTCTGCCTTTTCTTTCTTTAAATTCTTCAGCTAAAAAAAGACTGCACATAATAGCATCAACTGCTAATCTACACCACTATCTGCTTGTCCTGGTGCACCAGCCTCGGTGCTCTGGGGCTATGGAGTGGGGGAGATGGAGAAAAGATTTTTAAAAAAAAGAAAGAAAAGCCTACTTCAGATTACAGGTACCGGATCTTAGAGATGTCATGCCCGCAAATCACATGGTTAGGAATAAAGGCATTGGATAAACAGGGACCTAATTCTAGAGAAGCGGCCCCAGCAGGTTAATTGTCTTGCTCCTTGACCAGAGCATGTGTCCTTTCTTTCCTTGTGACGATAACTTCTCCCTAGAACTTAGTGACTCCAACCAAAAAATACACAACTGGAAAATGTAGGGTCTCCCTCGTAGACCTGTGAGACTGTACATGCCACTTCCACAGGCTGGTGAAGATGCCAGCACTGGTAGGACCCCGCCCCCAGGATGGGGCAGCGCTAGCAAGGATGGGCACAACATCCTAACCTCCAGGGTTAAGATCTCCAGATGGGGGCTATGGTCCAAGTTAAAGCAGGAGCTGTTGTGAAAAGGTGGAGCCCCACAAGAGGACCTGTGAGCTCAAGTCCCACCTCTAACCTGAAAAAACTTAGTAGCTGACCAACTACAGAGTCTCCTGCTCCTATCCCTGAAAGAGAACAGCACTGTGCGCAATGGTCCCAAGGCTTGCGTGGCAGCCATCACAAACACTTGGCATGCTGCCTGGCTGGAAGTAAGGTCTCCAGGAATGGCAGCTACTTAGTCAAACTGCATTTTCCTAGAGCTTTATCATAGATACCAGATCTTATATACAATATTGAGCTATGATCCTAGCCAACCCAAGCCTTGACAAATGGCTTTGAACTTGATCGATAATTTATTTTGCCCCATAAAAAGCAAAAGATGATCACATAATTTTACTTTTGCTTGATTTAGAATTAACCACCATCATTACCTCCCCTGTTGCTATCACTATGAGGCTCTGTTTCTGTATTGCTCAGATTACTCTATGAATTTCCACTTCCTGTGATTGCTCCTTTGCTCAAGATTACATTTGTTCTTGTTAGTAGAGTGCCTACTTCTCTGAGATTACACTGTATGGATCAGACTACTGTCTGGTATGATCTGGCTATGTGACCTTGTTAATTCTACAAGGATACCTGCTAAATTCTCTTAGAAACCACAACATGAGTTTCCACTGAGACAGAACTCCTAATTTAGGACATAGTTCCCTAGGACACTTGGAAAGAGGAGAAGAGCAAAGAGCCAGCAGCAAAGGCCTCCTGGAGGCCACCTCGACTCTGGGCAATGTGTGGCAGTGGTATTAGGTGGCCAGGGGGTGAGAGAAAAGAAGATGCACAGTTACTGGGGGGGGACTCTCCTTTCCATGCCTTTTCTGTTACTCACTATGTGGAAACAAATCTTTCAAAGCAATTTGGTTGTCAGCCTTGGCAAACCTAAGGTAGACAGTGTTAACCGTGGCTACCTTTTCACCAACAAGAATGGGAGAATAGAGAAGATGAGTCAGGCCACCTTGCCAAACTAGAGGCAAGATGGGGCACAGATGTGTGAGTTCCTAGTATGTCCTTTCCCACCTCCAGTAGAGCCTACTAGGGCTGTAGCAGGCACACTTTCCTTCCAGCTGCCCTGGATTAATCTTCTCTTGTCAAGTTCATGAAACTCGCTGCCCATTCTGATTCCTATCCTAGTCTGCATCTGATCGCCCTGACACAGGGACCACCTTGGAGTTATTCTTCCCCCCTGCCCTGCTCCCCAATAAACAGCAGAAAGAGTGACAGAAAGATTGAAGATGTGGCTCCCAAGACCTGGGAAAGACTGTTCTCATATAGAACACTGTTTACATCAGGCTGAAGACACCAGCTGGCAACAACATAAGCCATGGAGCTGATCCCTTTCATGTGTACCCTGATGCTTCCAGTGAAAAATGCAGGACAGTTGACAGGAGGACGTTTAGTACACTTTTCTTTCCCAGAATGTTTTAGCTTTAGATAACAGTTAGCTGGATAGACTGAGAAGCTTGGTTCTGATTCAACTTTATAAGAGCTTTACTGCTCTGGGCAGAGTGTGAAGCGATCAAGGCTGTAGCAGCATGCTGGCAAGAGTGACTGGCATGTCGAGTGGGTGGCTGCTGGTGCAAAGAGTGTGTAGATAACTCTAAAATGGACAAGGTCCTCTTCGGTGTGTTAGTCAGGAAAACATGCCCGACTATCACAGCCAACCCTTAGCACATTCTTGCAACCCCGAAAAGAAGAAAACAAAGCTTCTAGAAGAGCTAAGTGGTGGCACCCTGCTATGACAAGTAGGATCAGGGGTCACAAAGCTTGGCTGACTCTCACTTCTTTGTATGACTACATATACATAGGTCCCCGTCCTCCCTACCCCCGAGGGCTCTGGGTCACCACTCTTAGTCAATGGCTATTTCTCTCTAAGGCTCAAGGCACACGCTGCATCTGAGAGTTTGTGTTGGTGTGTGTCACAGAGGGAAGGATGTGACAGTCTCTCAAATGCTGAACACTTGGCCTAGATCCCAAGACTCCACAAGGCCAAGTAGGACTACTTGAAAAACAAGTGGGGTTGAGCCACCTCTGTGCTCTCTTGTAGTCCAGGTTCTGTTTTTATTTTGTACTTTGGGATCAGTGAGGGCTTTGGATGTATGGGCTAAGACACCTGGGCTCCAAATTCTGATAATGAAGGTGTCTGTTGTGGTCTCCCTGAAATGGTGATGCTCATGTTCTGAGATCTTAAATAAATGCCAGTTATTTGCCAGATGTGTCAGCCAGGTCAGATGCCCAATGCTGAAAGCACTGCACACATAGAACACTCATGGTCACATGGCGGGAGTCACACTATCAAGGGCCAGGAAGCTGTATGTTCTTTCTATGGAAAACCCTGGGTTCTTCAGGGCCCCCAGTGACTCACACTGTTTGAGAGTCACTGAGTAAGTCAAGAACTCCCCGCATTATGACTGTCACCTTAAGAGGAGACTCTGAATCTCAAGTCATAGTTGACTCTGTCTATGGACTGTCCACACATAATTGACTTGCTTCTGTTTGTACATCTTTTCCTATACATTTTATAACCTTGCATCTTCTTTTCACTCCCCATTATACAAAAGGACCTGCCCCCTACCAAATCCAAAAGGACAAACCACCAATCAGAAAGCTCTGTTGGTACTCATGGCTTAGATGGAAACGATTCCAACAGCAACCAGGGTCTCCTGGGAAACTCAGTTCATCTTTCCTAGTTTCCAAAGTTCTATAGCCTGGAGGTGGGGCCGCCCAGAGTGGTACCACTATGTCCTATACATTCTATTAGAAATTCAAGTATAGACCGTGTCTTCAGCTAGACCAAGCTATTAGATATTAATGTTCAGACAACACCTACCTCACTCCAGACCAGCATGGTACCGAATATGACCTGTAACCCATCAAAGAAATTGTCCCCTATGATGATCACAGTCGCGCCTCCTGTCGTCCATCCTTCACTCGGGCTGATGGCTTTGATACAGGGAGTAGCTGCTTTTCAACACACATGAAAAAGAGAAGGAGTCTGCTGTTAGAACCAAACTTTAATGATGGGAGACTTGAGAAAAAAGAAAAAAAAATCTTTTATCTTTTCACTAACAGAAAGTCCCTCAAGACCTCAACATATCCTAGCCACAACAGGACCAGAAACCCAGGGAGCAACGTTAGTTCTTAAAGGCATCTTTTTCATTGCTCCTATTGAGATGCATCCATTTCATTCACTAATCTCTTTATTAATCTCGAAAGCTTGTGAAATGTAACCCCAGAAGACAAACTGAATTTATCAAATGCTAGAGATTCTAATGCAGTGAAAGCGTTACAGAATTGTTTCAAAGTTGAACATATTTGGAAAATGTCTACATTCTTAAGTGAACATTCCTGTCCAATGGGAAGCTAACAAGGCAGGCGGGAGGCTGGAGCAGGAAGGATTCTTGCTCCTTGCTTTTCTCTCTGTAATAACAACACAGCAACATTCCGCAGTAAAAATCATTACAATTTTTTTCAAATACATGTCACGGCTCCCATTTTATAGATTCAAAGTTCCAGGTCACTTGGGGTGTCTTATGCAAACAGAGAGCAGTGGTCTAGCTGAACCACAGACCTTCTTCACAACCTGGGCCCTATTGTATTTCCAGGGCATAAAAATGTACAGACTGGTTTCTCTTTCCATTGTAAATGGCCTTCATTTGCAAAGGCTGTGACTGCAAACACACGTTAGGTGGTTTTCCTAATGAGCAGTGCTTCCTCTGGACAGAAGTACTAAAAATACATGGGCTGCTAAGATTATGACTTGGAAACCTCTCTGAAGGCAGCTTGATGCCACAGAGGGCCTTTAACCCATCAGTGCCATGCTGTTTGTCTTCTGGTAATGATCCCTTTACCAAACAGCACCCCAGAAAACTGGACAGCAAGTGAGACAGTGTGCAAGAAGAGAGAGCGAGATCATCCTCTTCCACAAGTATTCAAAGCTGACTTCCCAAACACTGGTGCCAAGGAGAACACCAGTTAATTACAAATGTGAGTGGGAAGTACTGGAAAAATAATAATAATTAGTATTGGACTTTGTCAAATTTGGCAAAGTCTCCTGTTTTAACTTTTGCAAGAAGCAAAGAAAACATTAAGTTAATCCCAGTGGGACCAGTGTTCACGTGCCCCCACACAAACAAGTAGGATGGTGTTGGTCCGGATTCAAATTAATCCTCCAAGCCTTGCACAGAGAAGTTTGAAAACATCCAAACCAAATATTTGGTGTTGGCTGGACTCACAGGAACACATCTGCAGCTGAAACAGGGCAGCTTGGGTACTTACTTTCCTGCATTTTATCCCCAAACAAAGCAATTAATTAAGAAAATATAAAATCCATGGCTAGACTTCATTCTTGTCCAGTTTTGACCTACACAGGGTGGGGGAAAAGTGTCTCAAGGGCACAGGACTTTTCCTTCTACAAGAGCTTTCTTGAAAACTAAACTGTTGACCCATGTGGTTACAGGCTTCTGAAGCAATGACCTAATACAATGTAGGATTTCAAGCTGTTTATAAAATTGATAAGTAACACCCAACTATGAAAACTTCATAAAACAACCATTTTGAAAACATTTTGTTAGTATTATCAGACCTTTTTTTTATTGATTTATAACTCCACATATTTTGGGTACCAGGATAACATACAAAAGATGTTGCTGTCTCTCTAGATGCCTTGGGAAAATATTCAGTATTGGTTTAGATGACCTGGGTATGAGAATCCCATCTAGTTGCAAAGCATGGACTCCAGCAGTGTCATTAAATGCAGAGACTATTTATCCATGCGGATTTCAAAATGGTCTTTATGTTAACATCTATTAGCTTTGGGGTTTCTGTTTCAGTTTTTTTATGATGCAGATACAGTTGTTTAGATGAGCAAAGCCTCTTCTAACTTCTTAAAAAGGACACAGAAGGGCATAACTGAGCATCTAAAAGAAATCTATGGAGAGAACTTACATGGTTAAGACCTGCTGAGTTTACACTCGATTCTTTTCCTTCTTTATCCTCTTGTTACTTACAAAGTACACATGTGTGAATATGTGTGTGTGTGTGTGCGGGTGTGGTGTGTAGGGGCTAGGTATATGTGACTGTGTAGGTGGTTGGGGGTTTGGAGGTGGGTGGGAGTGTAGAGATATATGGTTGCATTGTGTGCACATGTGCGCACACACACAAACACACAAACCACACACACACTTGGAAACACTTGAACTAAAGGAAAGTGATAGTGTTGTCAAATACTAGGAGCAACTGTTCAGAAGCCAATCTACCAGTCGACTAGCCAGGGGAAAGGAAGAAAGAGAACACTGAGCCCTAAAGGAGTAAAGAACCAATGCAATACTATCTTGAGGGACGGATAAAATATGCAGACAACAATTCGAACATGTGTTCCAGCTAATTTGAAAAATTTTATGTAATGAGCCTTTATGTGTATGAGTATTTGTGTGTGTGTGACTCCAGGTGACATGTGACAAAAGTCTAGAAGACAGGATGCCCAGCAGTTGTCCACAGCGGGTCCTTATGAAAAGCGAACGTGACTGGACTGGGTTGGACAGGAAAAGATGCCTGTAATGTTCATTCTATTAACATTTATATGGCTTGACGTGTTTCCACTGAGCATATACTAAGGTAACACATGAGTAAAAACTTCAGTGAAGCAGGACATGTGGTGACATTTGTACTTTTTAAAGCAAATCAATACTAAAAAGTAGCCAGGCAAGGACCTGACATCAGCTAGGATTCTTAGCGTCCCTGGATCTCCTCTCCCCTCCTCCCCGCTGCTAAGTTGTCTAGGGATGCTGCAGAACCTTCAAAGCAGCCAGGGTCTCACTTTCACTGATGCCATCTCCTCAGAGGAGCAGGCACAGACCACTGTTTTAACAGTCCCACTGGCTGGCTCCAGCAGAATTGGAGAGCAAAGAAATTTACAGGAGCTGGATAATGAGCCGAGATCATCCATAGCATTCTTTCACAAAACAAAACAAACAAATAGAAAAATCAGTATGTCGTGGGAAGTGAAGGGGCAGATTTGAAAATAGGACTGTTCTTTCTTTTTTTTTCAAGCAGGAAATTCATGGTTTTATTAATGAAAGACTCCTTCCCATCAGCATATTTTCACACTCTGTCCACAAGGGCAACAGACCCATTTCTGGCTCTAAATTGCATTAAAAATAAAAGTTTTCCCTCTTCTTTTCTTTAATGCTTCTCCCACCCCTTACCAGCCACCAGAGTCGAGCTTTTCCTTCCTTCAAACTGTGACAATAACATGATTACCCCACCAGTTTAGCATAATGGTTCTGAACCGCTCCTGGCACGCTGCAGAATTAAAGTGGGAATTATTAGGTAGCGCCTCTTTGTTATAATGATCACTCCACAAATAAAAGCTCTTCTCCCAAAGGTACTGCACGGCACAGAATGCTAATTCTGAAGATTATGTGTGCGCTTTTATTAAATATTACTATGCCCTCCCTGTTTGAGGGCTTCTCTGCTCTGATTGTTTTATGAGGCCCATGTTAATGTCATTCCGTCTTGCTAGCAGCAGGCACACATTTTAGCGTTTGTATGAGAGTTGATCAAAGGCCACGTGCTGGGGGAATTGCTGAGAAAACACGGACAAGCGATAAAAATCTAACAGATTAATTGGTTTAAATTTCATTTCAGGGTGTTGAACTTTGGCTTGGGACTTTAATACGACACTGTGAGTCAGGGCCTAATTACCAGATTTCCAATTTGCTTTTGAACAATGGCTGCTGCGAGAAGAAAAAAAAAGCGAAGAATTTAAAAAAAAATAGGAGAGAGCAAAATCATTCGGGCCCCAGTACATATTTAACAAGCAAAGTGTGTGTGCAGACAATTGCATTGGGGACATTTCTGATCACCTCTTCTACCACCAGAACATATATATTTTCTTCAAATAACCTCAGAAGGCAAAAGAAATCACAAATGCCCTCAGTGCTTTAAAACTGTCCGGCTTACAGAACCAATGTTACCTGATTCTAGTGCTTGCCTGCCTGCTTGCACCAGGAGCACCAGGCTCTTGATTAGCAAGGTGAATTTACAAGCTCGGCCTCTGATAGAAATGACCTATTTCATTGATAGAAAGCCAGGGTCTGGAGAGCCGTGTTTACCTCGGGGTTTATTGGTGGCCTTGGGAATAAGGGTTAATTGAGATCAGAGGTGCTTTCCCATTGAGGTGAATTAGTGGTGTGTGTGTCGATCAGCAGGGTCCTGGGGCTGCTCTTGTTTTTGCCACTGAGATCTCTTTGGGCTCTGATCGATGCCTCACTTATTTAGGGTAGCCATAAAGATGACCCGGGTTCAAGGTTTATCATATCTCATTTCCAAAATGAGAGTCGGGTGGCCATTGTTACCTCACAACAGAAACCTCACTAAAGATGTGTTATTTGGCTCCTTCCCTCCTTTTCTGTCTTTAAATATCCTGGACATACAATACTCTTATCAACTGGCAAAATGCAAATTTAGGAAGTATGAATCACAGTCTATATCTCAAGATGGCATCCATTATGAACCTCGAAGCAGGTACAAGCTTGTTCTCTGCATTGTACTCACACAAGAAACATGCCAGATTCCTTTCTCTAACAGTCTACCAAACATCCCTCTCTGAATAAGTGATTCTAAAAAGCAGGTACCTGAGGCTCCCAAACGAGGTGGCAGGGGTGGGCACCAGCTTTTAACGCTATCTGAGCAAACACTGTTGACATTATTTGACATCAATTCCAATATTCCACATCTACCATTTAGTGCAGCCTCCGGTCACTTGCTCCATGAAGACTTTCAATAGCTTCCAGTGGTTGAGACTCCAAAGATTTGAAACAGAATGCACAGAAAATGCCTATTTGTGTCAGATATACAATACACTAGTTTCTGCCATCCCATTTATTATTACTGTCATTGGCTTCCTGTTAATGAGCGTTTATTTATTTAGTAAGGTGCCCTATGCACTCATCACTGAACCTCCTGAAGAGTTTTTAGTTTAGCTGCTTGGTGATATGTTCAGCTAAATGGACGGAATAGTTAGACTGAACACTAGAACATCTCAAAGTAAAGTGAATTTTGTTCTTGTTTTGTTTTCATTTTTAAGACTTTTTTTTTTCCTGGAATTAATGTTCACTGGGAAACATACCAGAACTGTTTCAGAGAAAATGGCTTCACTGTTCATTCTCCAATGTTTGAAACTTGTCAGAAAAACGCTAAACCCACCAGCTGGACTTCTTTATTTTTAATTTAATTTTTAACATTTATTTGTTTATTTATTTAGGGGGTATGCACATGCCAGGGTGTGCACACAGAAGTCATAGGACAACTTGTGGGTGTCTGTTCTTTTCTTCTACCATGTGGATTGTAGGGACTCAAACTCGGCTTGTAAGTTTGGCAATGAGCACCTTTACCTGATGAATCGTCTTGCCAGCCTGAGCAGGGCTCCTTCCAATGGCACCTTTGTGTGCTCATAAAACCTCACTCCTCTTTATCTGCTGGGTTTTCATAATACCATGTTTGGGAGTAACCCCATTCCAGAAGCTGTTGGGCCATGGAGGAGCCCTATTTGAACACAGCCTCAACAATTTGCAACTTTCTTCATTTTTCCCAACTGCTCTATTGACTTGCTTCCAAACAAGCAGTTAAAGAGAAGGGGACCAACAGGGTTGGACGTTAGTTGGAAGGTTAGCCCTTTGCACCTTCACCATGTGCAAGATCTGTTCTTGGGTCAACTGTCCTTCAACAGTGTTGCCTGAGAAGCTAGAAGCTGCTGTAACACTGGATCAGACAACTACTACCCATCGGGCGGGCCAATCCCATGTGCAGGATGCAAACACTCCCACAGATGCCCCCCAATTCATAACAAACAAATTCCGTTAGTAAGTAACCAGATGTGACAGCCTTGTCACCGAAACTGTAGCAGTGTGTAACACATGCTGTTTGAAGGAGTTACGTAAGTTCTGCTTTCTTTCACAGTCCTCTCTAACTGCACTGTGTAGCTAAGCATTTTGTCATTTATGAGAGTATGTTTTATTTTGCTATTGATCTGCATTTATTGCTTTGTCTAGCAAATTATCTAGGTGGTACTTTGCAAAGAATTACAGTATTTTATATACAAGAGTCTCTCTTCCTGTCCATCTTCTCCCCTCTCTCTTCCTCTCTCTCTCCCTTCCTCTCTCTCTCTCTCTCTCTCTCTCTCTCTCTCTCTCTCTCT
>LOJH01020877.1:0-10997 GCA_001685095.1 Ellobius talpinus | reverse complement strand
TGTTATTAACACATCTTAAATGCCATATTCTGTAGATCTCTGAAGTGTTTGAAGGTGACCTATCTAAACTATATCTTTGTTTGACTTTGAAAACATACCCTATGTGACTACAAGTTTAATTATAGGAGATTAGCTATTAGCCTGCATTTTCTTATTATCCTAAACAGTTGGTAATAATTTTCAAGGACTAGAAATTTGCATTACGTTGTTAAATGAGTTGTATAGGTACAATACCTTGAACAAGAGTAGAAATGTATATACAGTATATTCTAACAAAATTAATCTCAAATTTGTATCAATATACAAAATTTGTATTCAATATACAAAAATCTAATGCAGTGTAAAACATTTAAAACTAGTAGTTGCTTTTTAAAAGTAGATTCAATAGTCTACCTTTTTATCTTATCTATACCCTCCCTTTTTTCAAAACAAGAATCTTGAATCTGATTTTCCTTTGTTTAGCTTTTTTCTAACCATTACCAATAACAATTTGTAACTAATCCCCCTAAAAATGACAAATATCCAAAACCCACTCACCCTACCCCTTGGGAATGTAGACATTGTATTTTTAATTTTCCTTCCTGCTATCTGGGGGCAATGGTATCTTTAGGGGATCTTGAAGAGAAGATTTTAGGGTTAATTTTCAAGTCTGGGAGAGGTATCTGTATCATTTGTTGTCCAGTCTCTGTATAATGGGAAAGTACAGGGCTTGTCTAAATTCCTGGCTAGAGTAGTGTGTTAGGCTGGATCATCTCAGCTAGCCACCTTAAAATTGTTCTGAGCAGTTTGTAGTCCAAAGCCAATCTTTAGGTGGTATTTTTCAGCTTAGTGGTGTTAAGATAGTCCTGGAGGAATTGTCGTTGTGGGGTCCCATCCTCGTTTCAGAGATTTCAAAGGTCATTGTTAGGTGTGCTCATGGTTCACTACACAAAACTGATAGAGGCTCAAACCCAAAATCATGTACAGGAAGGTAGATGAAACCTTTTTCTAGAGTTAGTACTGTATATTATTATAGCATATATAATATATGTCAAATATTATAATCTGACAAATGTTTAATATATATTAACCTTATAGAAACTTCTATCTACAGAATATTAGTGTTTTGCCTGTGTTTTGCCTGTGTGAGGGTGTCGGGTCCCCTGGAACTGGAATTACACTCAGTTGTGAGCTGTCATGTGGTGCTGCCAGTTGTACCTGAGTCTTTTGGAAGATCAGCCAGTGCTCTTAACCTCAGAGCCATCTCTTTAGCCCCCATGATATAGTAAGAAAAATTTGACATCTTATCAACATCTCTAAATGAAACTCTACCAAGTTGTAGCATTTTCAGAGTGGGCAAGATGACATGTACCACTGGAAGCAACACCATGTCACATTATGGAAAACTGCAGCATGTAAAGGATGAAACAAAAATAAAAGGGACATAGGTAGAGCTGTGGTGTACTAGTTAACTGCAGTTTGTAGACTGTATCTAGTTCCCAGTTCAAACAGTCTGTAAAAAATTACAGAGCCCAAACAAAACAATAAAACTCCAAACCAAATCAACACATTTCACAGCCTGGATGACACAGCTGTGTTTGACCATCATATATTTGAAACTGAAGAATTAATTTGAAAGATATGATAATGGTATTTTTTATATATAATTTTTTATTTTATTTTTTCAGTATCTTTTGAGTTGCATATTAAGCACTTAAAGGTAAAGTGTTAAATTGGAATTTCAGTAATTTAGTATGTGTGGAAAATTAACCTGTGTAGTCGAAGTCAGTCTTAGAAATGATGTGATGACCATGCATGGTAAGGCTCATTTTTGTCTGTCTGTTTATGGACAGCTTGGAAATATCCAAATGTTTAAAAAAAATCCCAAGTAGGCTAGCATACGTCTTTGAATTACGATTTAAGCTTTTATTTGTAGCTTGCCAGATGAGCAGAGTAACGAAATCAGTCATGTCTAGGTTTTGGTCCTCACTCATGACTTTCCCATTGTTCCTGTATGACCCTGGAGATTTCAGTAGAATTAAAGCTCTTGTATTGTTTTAGGATGCTAATGCTTGCATAAGAGCTCTCTGACTACATCAGTGTTAACATTATCCATCTCTTAACTAACTGGTCAGAGGTCACTCATAGGAAGAACATGTTCGCTCACCTTTTTTTAATTTTTATTTATTTTTTGAGACAAGTTCTCACTATGTAGTTTTGACTGGCCTGCAGCTTGCTATGTAGACCAGGCTAGCCTGAAGCTCATAGAGATCCACCAGCCTCTGCCTGCTGAGTGCTGGGACTAAAGATGTGCACTACCACCCCCAGCTTCATGTGTTTCGGATGTACTCTTTCAGTATATTTGGAGTTTGTGAGTTCATGACAATTCTGTGCAGTCCCATTTTGTGCATAGCACCAGTTAGGAGGCTGGAAAAATGTCTGAACTATGAGCCACTAGCATTGTCATGGGATAGAACTTGAGCTAAAGACTTTCTCAGTTTGCTTTTTATGTTTTAAATCTTTCTAGCCCTGGCTGAGTTCACGGAAGCTGATGAAGCAATTGCTGAACTTGCCATTGCTGATAGCGTCTTCTTGTTCCTCACTGAGTCTGTGGTGCTCTCCGAAAACTTCTATCAGGAAGAATTTTACATTCGCAGAACCCATAATCTCATTACAGACTTCCTTGCATTTATGCCAATGAAAGTAAGTATAACAGTATAAAATGAGCTTTTTAAGACAGTTTAGGGCTGGAGAGATGGATCAGTGGTTAAGAGCACTGCCTGCTCTTCTAAAGGTCCTGAGTTCAATTCCCAGCAACCACATGGTGGCTCACCATCTGTAATGAGGTCTGGTGCCCTCTTCTGGTCTGCAGGCAGGCAGAATACTATATACACAATAAATAAATAAATCTTTAGAAAAAAGAAAAAACCACAAAGGTAAATATATATATATATATATATATATATAAAAGAAATACAGTTTAAAACTGTTTTGTGTAACTTCAACTAATAAAGTCAGTGCAGACTAAGATCCAACAGTGATGTATTACAAGTGCAGCTTGGATGCTAAAGTGAAACGATATAACCCTTTCTAACTGGAAAGATGGCTTCCAGGAGGAGCATTGGACACTGAGAACACAGAAGTAGTAGGTTGATGAAAATCCCTCTGTGGATAGGTGATTACTGTTAATTTCTAGTGCCCTGGGCAGCAGGTACCCTAGTGCTGAAGGTGCCTTGCTAATAGTCTTGGTTTTCCATGTGTTCATGTGTTCTGTGTCTTCAGAATCAGCCAGCTTTGACTTGAAATTTTCAGGCTCAAAAGGATTATGTCTAAGCTGGGCATGGTGGCTCATAGCTTTGGTCCCCAGCACTCTAGAGGAAGAGACAGGTGGATTTCCATGAGTTCTAGGTGGTCTACAAAGAGTTCCAAGACAACCAGGGCTGTTACATAGAAAACAAAAGTCTGGGCTGAAACTATATAGACTCCCCCCCGTTATTTCCTAAACAATATAGAATAGCAACTGTTTGTATTATTTATGTTAGGTATTTTAAGCCATCTTGAGATGGCTTAAAGAGTATATGGGAAAATATATGTATGATGTATTCAACTACTTTGTTATTTTGTATAAGGGACTCGAGTATCCGTAGATTCTTGCTATCCTCAGGTGGTGTTGGAAACAATTGTTCATGAATTTCAAGGAACTACAGTATTTTTATACCTGATTTGGAAGAGGCATAGTGGAAAATCTCCTTTTATAGATAATTGTTTAGACTTTTAGTTCGTGGTATGCAGATGAACCTCAGAGTACATGTAAGGATGTACATATGAGGAAATGAACATAGCCAGATGGGGTGGCACGGACCTGTCAGCTCAGCACCTGTTCGTTGTGTTTCTCCTGTGGTCCGGGTATTGTACTAGATGTGAAGCAAACAGATAGGGCTAGATCGGGTACATGGAGCGCTCTAAACCCCTCTTCTCAAAAGAGAAGAGGACAAAGAAAAGGAACACTAAGAAGTTAAATGAGTAAGGCACTCTCTTCCTTATAGACAAATTGTATATGAAGAAAAGTGTAGACTGCAGTAGCCTCTCCTCGCAGATCAGGCAGTAAATGACAGTAGGTATCTTTAGGCTAAGGTTAGCTCAGTGAAGGGCTAGAATAGTCAGGATGAACAGGTAAGTCGAGACTCCAGCAACTCTAAAGACAAAGGTGAGCAAACAGTTTTGAAGTGGAAAGAAGCCTGCTTGTGCTTTTATTTCATATCTGGGGAAAGGAACCCTTAGAAAGGTTAAGGTTGAAATTTCTTCTAATTAATATCTATTTGAGTATTTGATTATGGAGAGATGATGATTGTCTGAAAAGGGGAAAATTGAGGGAATTGTGGTGTAAGAGTCAGAAATGTCTTGGGCAAGGGAAACAATTTAATCACCCAATTCTTGAATACTATAATTTACTTAATAGATATAAGATGAGTCAAGGTTTTTTGTTTTGTTTTGCTTTTTGCTTTTTTGAGATGGGGTTCTTTGTAGCTTCGGAGCCTGTCCTGGAACTAACTCTTGTAGACCAGGCTGACCTCTAACTCACAGAGACCCACATGCCACTGCCTCCTTCCCGAGTGCTGGGATTAAAGGTGTGCACCACTACTGCCTGGCCCCGTTTAATTTGTTTTTACATTTTCCCTGAGTTGACTTTGGTCACTGGGAGAGAGACGGAGAGGCAGAGAGAGAGTGTGTGTTGTTTAATTTTTAAATACTTAGGAGACTTCCAGTCATTTCTCTTTCACTAGTTTCTAGTCAAAACCTCAGAGTCAGAGAATATACTTCACTGGATTGCTTTAATGTTGAGGTTTGCTTCAAAGCACTCACTATGGCCTATCTTAGTAATATGGTCTGTGAAAATGGAAGAGACCTACTCCGTGGATTGTTCATCAATAATTAGCTGGAATGTTGTTCAAGTCTTTCCATACTTTGCCTATTTTTTATTGAATATTGAGAAAGGAATAGTGGAACTTGCAGCTATAAATATGTTTTTTCCCCCAGAACAAAGTAATTTCTTGTTTCTTTAGCATTAGTTCACATTTTCAGCCAGAGTGTAATGTTCACAGCATGCTGGGTTATGAGCTTTGCTTGTTACATCACGGTAACATGTTCTTAGTAGTTCTAGAGATGTGAAGTTTCATTCAGTATTTAGGATAATACTTCACTGGAGATGGTCTATGCCAAACGATAGTGATGTCTCTCTTGAGAAACATTAATCTCAATTTCTGTGAAGTGGAAAATTCTGTGGTAACTTTTTTTACATTTTATTTATTTATTGTGTGTGTGTGTATATGGATATGAGCATGTTATAACAGACAGGATAGAGAGGAGTGGAAATCAGGACAGCCTGTAGGAGTTGGTTCTTTCCACCATCTTGTGGTTGGCAGGCTTGGCACAGGCGTCTTTACCTATTGAACCATCTCTCTGGCTCCCTGTGATACTTAAGATATTATAATCTTAAGTATTTTAGTGAAATTCCTATTGTATTTTTTGTATTGCTAAAATATACAGGTGTTTAAGTGATGTTTCTTATATATTGTTACTCTTAGTTACCTAGTTTCTTGATTTTTGTCATTAACCAATGCATAAGATATTTGCATTAAGCCTTGTCTAATACATACAAAGGTGAAGCAGCTGAAGAATCGGGCGGATGAAGATGCTCGAATGATTCACATGAGTATCCAGATGGGAAACGAGCCCCCTATCTCACTTAGGAGGGACCTGGAACACTTAATGCTTCTGGTAAGTCATTCTGCTGGAGAGATAATTTTTGCAGAAGAATTCAATACTAAGGTGCTTTTTTATTTCTGTAAATTTTTTTGTAAACATTTTTCTATAGTTTTTGCTTATTCTCTGCAGATTGGTGAACTATATAAAAAAAACCCTTTCCATTTGGAGCTTGCTCTGGAATACTGGTGTCCCTCAGAGCCTCTGCAGACTCCAACGATCATGGGCTCCTACCTGGGAGTGGCTCATCAGCGACCCCCTCAGCGCCAGGTGAGTTTTAGAGCTTTTTATTTTTACTCTCTGATTTGGCCATTGAAGAGGTTTAAACACCAGTAATAAGTTACTTAGAAATCATCACTTTTCTTCTTTTATTTAAGAAATATATTTAAGTTTTTCATAAATAAAATAGCAGTTACTTTTGGTTTTTTGTGGCAATGAATTAAATCACAGTGCTGAATTTGTTTTAGTTTTTATGTGGTTTTTATTAGCTGTCCATGTTACCTTAAAGTTAAGGTACATTTTCTGTAAACTTTTTTTCTTAATTTCAGGTTGTCTTGTCAAAGTTTGTTAGACAAATGGGTGACCTGTTGCCGCCAACTATTTATATTCCTTATTTAAAAATGCTCCAGGGCTTGGCCAATGGACCTCAGTGTGCCCACTACTGTTTTAGCCTGCTCAAAGTCAATGGTAGCAGTCATGGTAAGGGCAGTCTGCATGACAGATTTGTTTTCACACTTTTGTGTTCTTGTACTGCTGTGTAGATTCTACCATAGGTATAAATTGCATTTATAATACCGAGGTAAAGAGTTACACTGGTGATTTTTATGCATGGTAATACTTTGATTATGGTCTCAGAGATTGGGGGATTTTGCCATTTATCTTGTTAAATACAGTTAAGTGTAACAAGTCTGAAGCCATATATGTTGTTCTCTAAGAACACATCTGATACATAAGACCAAGTATATTTCCTTGCAGTGGAGGTTTGGTTTTTGTTTGGCTTTACTTTGTTTTAAGATGGGGTCTCACTCCATAGCCTAAGCTGTCTTAGAACTTGATCGAAAGCCCAGGATGGCTCCAGACCTGTCACCATCCTCCTCCCTCAGCCTTCAGACTACTAGAGTTACAGGTATAAGTCATCATGCATAGCTAAATTTGATTTTTGTTACTTGCCCTCATCAATACTTATTTTCTTATTACTAATTTTTAGAATGACTTAAATTAAGCCAGATATACTGCTAAAAGGGAAAAGAAACTAAATATCTGCTGTGTGTTTGTGGAGAAGATGAGTTTGGAGAAATTAAGTTTTAAAATACCCCTGGTGACAAGTTGGGGGAGCCACAATTAAAACATACATGCCTGTCTCCCAAGCCAGCATATTGGCTACTCTGTCAGGGCTTGCTTGTCTTATTTGTGGTTTTCTGTCCCACAGTGCTTGGTATGTAGTAGAATAGTATAATTTATAGATCTGTGCTACGGCTGTCTTTTTATGAGCACTCAAACTCATCCCTTGTGAATTATTTGGTCGGAAAAAGTAGCAATTTTCTTAGGTTTACAGCACCGAGAACTTCTGGGTAGGAAGCAGATAAATGGCATGCAAAGTCCCTTTCTTTGAGCTCTACCCCATCCTTAGGTCTGGGCAAAAAAGAATCGAAAAGGATTCTGACCCCTTTCAAAATACTACTTACCTGGGCAGAGCAACGCTGATGATTTAGGACAGAGGACAACGGCAGACTAATGTAATTATAAATTAAATTATTCTTGGACTCCAAGCAAACTGCTGGACCTTTTGCAGAGGACTAGCCTTTGGCCCTGCTGCCTCTCATGCTGTAGGCAGACTTCTACCTTTGAGTCCCAAATAGGCCATTTTTAAAAGAAAACTCTATGTTGCTTTTCAGTTGAAAACATTCAGGGAACGGGCGGCAGTCCTGTATCCTGGGAGCATTTCTTTCACTCCTTACTGCTTTACCATGAACATCTCCGAAAGGACCTGCCAAGTGCAGATAGTGTCCAGTACCGTCACCTTCCTTCACGTGGTATCACCCAGAAGGAACAAGATGGACTGATTGCTTTTCTTCAGCTAACATCTACTATCATTACTTGGGTAGGTAGTCCATCCATAGAATGATTTATTTTATGTTGTAGCATGGTGACATCTTAAGTGGCCAAGCATTTTCTTTTAGTGGTTAATGTTATGATATATTTAGCACGTATGTAGCATTCATCCTTATGCTCTTGTTTTCTAGACTTTAGAGGATATAATTTTTGCTGGTTCTGTTCACTAGCACAGTCTTAATTTGAAAATTATAGCCTGAACACGTAAGAAAGTAGTCAAAGAAAGGAAAGTAAGAGTCAGTTGTGTGTGCATCCTTCTAGAACAGTGGTTCAGAAACCGGGTTGCAATCCCTTTGGGGGAGTTGAACGACCCTTTCACAGGGGTCTCCTAAGATTATTAGAAAACACAAGTATATTTGCATTTAATAGCAAAATTACAGTTAGGAAGTAACAAGGAAAATAATTTTATAGTTGGGGTCAACACAGTGTGAGGAGCTGTATTAAAGGGTCACAGCATTAGGACGGTTGAGAACCAGGGTTCTAGAAAGTAATTCTAGTAGCGGTTCTGAGATAGACACGTGTGTTGATATATATTTGTACAACAAGAATAGTTTTCATTAAAAGAAAGTTACAGTTATTTAATCATTTTCACAACTTAGAAATACTCGTTGATTACGAGAGCAAAATGAACTGCTCAGGTTGACATTTTGTTTGGAATATAGAAATGTATTTTTTAGGTTTTGATTTTCTAATCATATTTGGTATTATTGTACATTAAATGTCAAATATATTATAATGTCTTATTGAAATAAAGTGAAGTTATCATTTATAAAATATTTTTCATTCTTTTCCTCAGGAAAAGTATTTGTTGACTCATTCATGAATCAGATATATTTTAGTGTCATAATATTGTATTGTTCTAGAAAGGATTTAAAAGTGCCTCAGATTTATGTCACTATTAGACAGACTATCTGTTTATAGTAGTATTTTCTGCTCCTCAGTCTGCCAAAGAAATGCTTTGAAATTTATCTTCCATTCCTTCCATGAATAATATAATTTAATCTACCAGTAGTCTTCAAGCTAAATGATGGACTCTCTTGTTTTAGTATGTATTAAATGTACCAGACTTGGTAGTAGGTTCCTCTATTCACGTCTGTTCAGGAGGCCAAGTCAGGAGGATGGCTTGAGTTAGTGGAGGGGGAGTCCAGTATAGGCAGCATAGTGAGAGACAGTCTCATAAAACCAAACAAAAATTCCTAGATAAACAAATAAAATAGCTTTCTTGTTGTTTTGTTTTCAAATCTCAGAGTGAAAATGCTCGCTTGGCGCTTTGTGAGCATCCTCAGTGGACACCTGTTGTTGTGATTCTGGGGCTTCTGCAGTGCAGTATTCCCCCAGTTCTCAAAGCTGAGCTACTGAAGACACTTGCAGCTTTTGGAAAGTCTCCTGAAATTGCTGCTTCACTTTGGCAGTCGTTGGAATACACTCAGGTAGTGCCATGAACTCTCTTATTTGTATGATTTGGAGAATGGTTACACTGTAGAAGCAAGAGCATCTGGTTGGAGCAGTGTTCCAGGGCATTCCCATGTAGGAAGTTAGGGTTTGGAAGCCAAGCATAGCATTAAAAACATATAGTCTGGGTTATTTTCTTGTGGTTCATAACCTTACTAGGTTTCTGAAGATAGGTTCTTCCAGTAACTGTAAAGATCTTACTTCCCAAGGTCAGTGAGATACTACTGGAACTGGAACTTTCTCTCCCGCCTACCAGTTTCAGATAACCACTCAAAGGCTTAATATTAATTACAAGCTGTTTGGCCTATTAGCTCAGGCTTCTTAGAATTAATTATTACTTTTTTTTCCCCTGAGACAGGGTTTCTTTGTAGCGTTAGAGCCTGTCGTGGAACTCACTCTTTAGACTGGGCTGTAGACCAGACTGTCCTTGAATTTACAGAAATGCCTACCTTTGCTTCCTGAGTGCTGGGATTAAAGGTGTGTGTCACCACTGCTTGGCATCAGGCTTATTACAACCTAAAATAACCCATTTCTATTATTCTATATTTATCAAGAGGCTCGTGGCTTGTTACCTCACATCTTGCTTCCCCTGAGTCTGGTGTCTCTGACTCCACCTTCCTTTTCCCTTTATTTTTGCTTGGATTTCCTGTCTGGCTCTATTCTGCCTGGCTATTGGCCAAATAAGCTTCTTTATTAACCAGTGGTAATAAAATGTATTCACAGCGTACATCATTTCCCCTTTTCTGTCTAATTAACTTTAACGTAGTAAAATTATATAAAACAATTATCAAGTAAGAATATAATATATATAAAGTTATGATATTTAGTCTATTTGTATTTGGCAAAATTAAAGAAAATATTCTAAGCCAGGCTATGGTGGCGCATGCCTTTAAGCCCAGCACTTGGAAGGCAGAGGCAGGCAGATCTCTGAGTTCAGGGCCATTCTGGTCTATAAGAGCTAGTTCCAGGACAGCTAGTGCTACACAGAGAAACCCTGTCATAGGGGGAAAAATTCTTTTATCTATCCTATCTTTGTGAGTCTAAAGTTTTATATTTAATTTATTGTTTATTGTAATGAAGGAAAACTATATAATTATATATAAACTAATTAATTGTAACTATCTAGTCTTCAACTCCATCAACAGCCCCAGGAGGATATAATATTGCCTAAGTATCTGGGAAGTACATTGTAAGCAACTTCCAAAACTCTAGAAATGACAGTGATATCTGACTGCCTGGACAGTCACCCAAAGTTCTCTCATAATGTTGGGGCATCCATTTTCCATAGTGTCTACAGACTTTTCAGTGAAGCAGGAAATTTGAAACACTGTCCTGTCTATATTTGCAGATTGTCAGTCATTTTCTTCTGTGTCCTGCAGAATGTCTGGCAGTTTCTTCTGTGAAGCAGGAACTCTGAAGGACCATCCTGCCTTGTTTTGGCAAAGTTTAGTGATCATTTTCCTGTGGGTCCTGCATGTCCAGTTTATACAGCATACAGTCAAGAAGTCCAGGCAAGAGCAGTTTCTTACCCAAATGGCTAGCCTTGCCACATTGAAAACAAACTCCATAACGAGCTTCTTCGATGCTCAACTTTGTCTTGAAGTAATTGGTGTGCTAGAAGCAGACGTGGCTCACTCTCGAGAAAAGTCTAAGTTCTTAAAACATTTTAAATGCCATATTCTGTAGGTCTT